>BMAW01053296.1:441516-533181 GCA_019974015.1 Nephila pilipes | reverse complement strand
GGGGTGAAGAGATTGTACATCCCAAATCTACACTGGTTTGCTCTTACGCAAATTGCTGGTTTGTCTAGGGAAGTAATTCCATTACCTGGTTCTATGATGACTTCGTACTATTTACCAATTCGGTAAAGAGGCTTAAAGTTCGTTCACTACTTTTATTTTTGAGAGACGAGATGAAGTAATGATATTTACAAAATTTACTATATACAGATTATTTCGATTAAAAGAACCAGTTCATCGGAGAAAGATAGATAGTGGCCTCGTTGTATCGCATATCAGTAATGGGCGTTATCCGGAATTTACTTCATCGGGAGAAGAACAGAAGAGAAGAGAGGTGGAAAAAGAGAGCGAGAACGAAATGTAGCTCAGTTTTATTCAGGAATAGGGGCGCTGCACGAGCTATCTTATGACGCTGTTTCGTGGTGCCATATATTCAGTAACTGAGGAACTGGTTCACAGTACATTTCAAAATACAATTAATTCTTTGATAATTATCTGGAAAATCCTACACACACACACACACACACATATATATATATATATATATTTCTGTCTGAGAAGTTCTTAAAGCGTTATTTTAGATCATACAGAATTACTTAAAGATTATCTAATATGACATATGAAGTGGAAAATTTAGAAGAAAACCATAGAGACGAAGAAATTCAATGAATGGTGTCCACGCTCTTTTGTTAAAATCTTATATTGATCCAAATAAGCAAATTTAGGAAATATCTAAATTTTCGTGGGGACTTGTTACACGGAATTAGACCAGATTACTGCGTGGCGCTGTTTCTTTCTAAAAAGGGGGAAATGTAGCGATACTCGTTTTCTGGTAATGGCGCGAGAGCTAGAAATGGCTCTTGCACTATAAATTTAAATTCATTTACTCTCCGTATCCTGTTAAACCATCCACATGTTGCATTCCACCAAGGTCGAAAGCAGTCCAACTTTGAGCCATATTTATTCTAGAGAAGTACAAGAAAGAATGAACTGATGCGTAGTGCATCCTTTTATATATATATATATATATATATATATATATATATATATATATTATATCGCAAATCTGTCACAGTTAGGTTTTTGATTATACCTGTTACTATTTCTTGCATCTTACTACTTCTATCTATAATTGTTTAAATTAACTTAAAGTAGAATTATGCTTTTATTGTTTTAGAATTGATTTATCTTAATTAAACCTTGAGTTATTCCTAACATTTAATTATGCTTATGTATCTTTTCTAAGCGACGATATAGTAAATGGTATAAATAAAGTGTTGTAGGCAGATATGAACTAAGGAAGAAAACAGAAAGGGGAAACTGATTCAGAGTGTAACAACAAGGTGGAATTCCACCTTCTACATGCTGTAAGGATTTCTTGAGTTGAGAGAGATTGTGGTAGGAATTATAAATTTTAATAAATCAGTTCCACCAATGCCATTCGCCGGAGATATTGAATTTTTGCAAGAATTCGGTACATTGTTTGAATTTGCAACAACCGCAGCAATTGGGGAAAGATTTGTTACGCAAGCACTGTCATACCGATTGTGAAAACGATGGGCAACAAAATAAATTCTGTATTTTGCAGTTCAAAGCTGGGGATAAAACTAAAAGAAATTGTTCTTATTCAGTACAAGAAGAGATTTGGTAGTATTGAGAAAAGACATTTTTTGTTTGTTTTTTGGAATGGCTTCCTTATTGGATCCACGATTCAAAAACCTTCATTTCCATGACAAGGCCTTACTGATTACATGGATCAGGAAGCTCAACAATGAAATTAGAGAAGAGGAGGAATCATTAGATTCTGACTGTGAATAGTTGTCTCCATCTCCATCGAGTTAAATGAAATTTACAAAATTGTGATAAGTAATATCCTTTTATTTGAATATCACTGTTTGTTTACTGCTCACTACCAGATTCTTATTGGAACATAGAACTTAATGACTTATGAATAAATTTACAAAATAAAACAAGGTTAAAATAAAAAAAAAAAAAAAAAAAATCAGGAAAATATAATTGTGAACTGAAATACTTGGAATTTCAGAGCAAAACTGACAGTGGATTTTTAAAGCTATTTATACAGGTATATTTATTTTTCTTCGCAGAAGATGACTTTTGGGAAGATCACCACAAGATGGCACAGTATAATTGGGAGAATTAGAAAGAGGTCAAAGCTTTTGAAGGAATTCGACGCAGGTAATCTGCCCCTGCAGCCGGAGCTTGTTGGAAATAAATTACTCGGATCCCGCCAGGGGGCGCTTTGTCTCGTGTGGGTGAGAGCGCACGGGTTCATGGGTAATATTTTTGACAGAATGCTCTTGGATCTTGACCGCATAAGGCGGGTTATTCCTCTTGACCGCTTAAAGCGGGTTATTTCTCTTGACCGCAAAAGCGGGTTAAATTGTAATCTGGGCTATTTGGAAGCCTTGTGTAGTTGTAAATAATGTAAATATTTGTTTATGTGTGATTGGCACATGGAGTCCTAAAATAAATGTGTAATTGAAATAACTGCTCTCCCTATATTTTGGACTTGGTGGATAAGACAAATCTCCAACAGAGCTTTCAGTTTACTTCAAGTGTCCTAATATTAAACTCAAGGAAGACTCACTCAAATTTTATCGTGACAATTACAATCATAAAAATTCACATATTACAAAGGTTGCTACTAAATACTTATCAGTGAGGGTGACATCAGTCCCATCAGAAAGAGTTTTCTCCATAACTAGGGGAATAATAAGTAAAAAAAAAAGAAGTCGACTTTAAGGAGAAAAATTTAACAAACTGGTTTTCCTCCAAACTGTGGATAAAAAATATTGGGGCCTATAAATTAAAATTATATTCGATAATATGCAGTAGTTGGAATAATTATAGTGTATTAAGCAATAACTCACTGTTCTTATTAATGTTTTCACCGACTACAATACAACTTTTGGTTATTCTTCCTTAAAATATTGTATTGAAAAAGTAGCTTCCACACATCCAAAAAAGGAAGATAAATATTTATCATTAAAAAAATACTATTTTTCTGAAGGTTTTTTCTTTTTTTTTTTTTTTCTTTTTTTTTTTTTTTTTTTTTTTTTTTTTTTTTTTTTTTTTTTTTTTGCCTAACTTCGATGTTTTTTCACTGATGTTTTTCTAAAATCGATGTTTCAATATTAAATATCGATATTTTAAAACATCGATGTTTCAATATTAAATATCGATATTTTAAAATATCGATGTTTCAATATTAAATATCGATATTTTAAAACAACGATGTTTTGCGGTCGATGTCGCATCCCTGGCCGATAACTATTTTTCTTTCTTTTTCTGCTTCTGCTGACATTCTTATCGTGCACTTGCAACTCCCATCATGAATTATGTCTACTCTATGCTCCATACTTTAATGTACTGATTACCTGTATGAAGAGAAGATGAAACAACTTACTTGTTTATTTTTAAATTAAACCTTGACCTGTTTCATTACAGAAATAGATCTCCAATTTATGCTACAGTTACTGGAATTGCAGAGACAAACATCTATAAATTACTATTGCAGCGACTCTCTTAAACAACAACGCCAGAAGTTGAAAACGTCTTATTAACTAGCCCGAATGATATGTCTTCTTTAGCCTAGTTGGTTAAGGTGAAAGATCAACTTTCAGACAGAAAGTGAACGATCAACTTTCTTCGCATTCACTGGACCAGGGTTCGAAACAGCAGCGGAAAACAAAGTGATCAACAACTATCTCCCTTTCCACGGGCCAGAAAAATACCCCGATGTTTTGAAGAAAACATCCAATGCCGAATCATTATAAGTTTTTGAGTATATTTCTCGAAAAAGTTAAATTTTTTTAAAGAACGTAATGGTTTCATGCATTGTTTTGTTTGAAAACTCTTCTAATATGTAGAGAGCTACTAGTACAATCCAAGTTTTCTTATGACAAAATGTTTTTGAAGGCCCCCCCTCCAAAAGAAGAGAGAGCCAAGGGGGGGAAGAGAGAGCCAAATAAATCTTCTGGAAACGTTACTCTAAGAGTCTGTGATATTTTTTCAATGTCTAGAAAATCTGACTAAAAAATTGACTAATTCTTAAGTAAACCGACAGCATTTATTCATTTTCCCAATGTTAGTGTCATTAACATTTTTATGAATTCGTAAACAATACATTCTTAAATTTTGAATGAAATCACGAATTGGGGGACCTATCATCATGGGTTGATTTTTTAAAATACCTTGGCAAATTCCTTCCGACCTTCTTTAGCAACTGCAAGCATTTTCATATTTTTTTTTCTTCAGAGTTGAATATTTTATACTTTATTTTGATGCTATTTTAACCATACTTCTGTTTATGAAAATTTCAGAAAGATAAGTCTCAAATATTTTAGAAGGACGGATATTCTTTAGCATGCATAAAAAATGTTTGCATATCATTTTTCTGCATCATCAATCATATATTACGAAAATAATCAACTTTAAAATAACTATTATAATTTTTCATTTTCGCTGATGGTTTACCGTGACGGAAATCGACCAACGTCGGTCGGAATTGGTCGAGTTGTTGGAAACCGAAAGCTCCGATACTAACAGTTAAAAGTTGGTCCAAGATTATTGAACATACACTCATTTCTCTCAAGCTGCTTCTTCCATCAAACACATCCATTGTACTTGTTGAACTGTAATATTAAGGGGACCAATCGTCATCCTCTAGGGAGGACAGTCCTTTTGCAGGTTCTGTTCTTCCTCGAAAAGTGTCCTCCTACTTGTATTCCTTTTTGATATTTCGAAAGTAATCTGTTAACCTTTGTATTCAGAGATGTCGTGTCAAACTGTTACGCGAATGTTGAATACAAAAAGATTTTAGGATATTCAGAAGTTAGATGGCTCGCTCTAACACCTGCTATAGAGTGTGTTTTACAATTATTTCAGCCTATCCTTTCATATTTCTTAAGTTTAGACAAATGTCCAAGAATTCTGGAAACTTTTTTCAATTATGAATTATCGGAGATATTAATGTATTTTGTACACAATTAGGCATCTATTTTCCGCAAAACGATTCAAAAGATAGAAGGTGAACCTATTTCAGCTATGGAAGATAGTCTTATTTTGAACGATTTTGTCACTTACTATAAATCACGATTTGAAGAAAAATTTATTCCATTAATAATAAAAAAAAAAAATTGTCAAACTTAGAGGAATCAAATCCGGGCACAACGGAAAAGTGCACCAAAGATGAGCAGAGTTTTTACCAAACGCCTTTCCAATATGTCGAAGGAAGGTCTGAAACAAATATCACAGGAAATAACAGTTTTTAATGGGGTTTTTTGACTTCATCTCAAGTAAATTGGGCAGATATTGAAAAATGTGTTGAGTTTTTATCGAAATAAATGATCTGAATTTTAATTTAATAAAATTTATACTGATTAATAAATACTGATTACGTAGCAATTATTCGGTAGTGAAGAAATTTAGTTTAGTTTAGTTTTTATTAACGTCGTATTAAAAGCAACACGAAGGCATTTACTGGCGACGGACCTCATAATTTTGAACCTCGGTCAAGTGACGAGGACGACACCTGAGCTGGTACCCCGTCTCCTGACTTCCACACCACCGTGCATCAGCCCCGGCTACACGACGGGTCTTTGGCAGTCAAGGCTCGAACCCACGACTGAACGAAAACCGCCTGTCACGAATCCGAAACCATGACCACTAGAATTCCGCGGCCAAGAGAAGAAATTTAGAAATAAATGAAAAAAGAACAGTTAATTCTAAAATCACTTCGAAAATATTAGAAATTAGACACAAACACAGCTATTCCAAAGATCAATTGCAATCATGTAACCCGTTAAAAGCTAAAAATTTAAAAACAATTGAGTATCATATTTCTTTGTGTCACTGATTGGTTATTAAAGTTACACTTTAAAGCGACATGAGGGCTTTGGGCAACGGACTTCGTAATTTTTAACCTGCGGCAAGAGACGAGGATGACTCTTGAATTGGTTCTTCACTCTCCAAACTTCCACCTCTCGCTAACAGGAGGACTTGGAGACTCAACAGGCTTTACGTGGTGGGTCTTTAGTGGCATTAGGATTCGAGTCCATATGCCAACGGAAACAACGCCAGTCACGAGTTCGTGATCATGACTACTCGCCTACTGTTGCCACCATATATTATTACTATTTACAAGCATATATTATTATTATTTGTCTTTGAAAAACTTTACTCAATAATGGTAACATTCATAAATTTGAATAGAAGACAGGAACCTCTTTTTAAACCCGGCGTTTGATGGTTCAGTTTATTTTAAAATCCGGTGCCGATCGAGCCGTTCGCTTTCGAAAATAACTTATGTTTTGTTTATCTTATATATCTTATATTAAATATCTTATGTTATGTTTGAAAATATCGGGTGTTTGTTGACCTTGACCGCCAAGGCTCGACACAACGCTACTGCATTTTCGCGCACTGTTTATCGTAACTGTTACGTTCATATGCATTTTTTTTCGATATAATGTAAGTGCCATAGACTATCTTTTTACAACTTGTTTTAATTATCGTTGCACTGCAGCACTTTTTCTTTTGTGCCGTGTTTCTTATCGATATAAGAATATTCACTTAAATTAATATTCAATGCTTGTAATTAATTTTGTGACTGTTAAAATGACGAAATACCTTGTCGGATATTTATATCGTCTACACAGGAGCTGAATGTATGCAACTTTGCATTATAAGATCTCTTATAATCGTTACAATTTTTATCAAGAGTGGCGCCTTTGTTACCCCCGTTAAAACTGTATAGGCGCTCTGTATTCCTACAAAATCGATTATCCAACACGGTCATGGTAGTGAACGGGCGGATTGAAAAGAGTTACTCAATATAATTTTTTTTTATATATAAATAGGGATTATTTTATAATCTCATTGTAAAAGAAAAGGTTGTAGGAGGCACTGTTAGTGCTAAAATAACTAATGTTTTGATTGAAATTTGATATATTATGTATACTAATGTTATATGAAAAATGAAGTAATAAGAGATGAACTTTTGAGAGTGTAAATAGAAACTAGAAAAGCGTGGTGGAAAGTTTTAGAGTTGTTTGAAAGTACGATTTTTTTTTCTCGACTTAAGCCTCGTCGCAAGTGTGACTTGTGGGGAAGGTAGAGCTCAATATACTAAAAATTATATTATTCTATTACAAGATTGCTTTTACTCATATGAAATTAATTAAAATCACATTTGTTTATTGACGGCATACGAATATAAATTGTATACATAATTACTTCTATTTATTTTGTGTGCTACCAGAAAAATATTGTTTAGTTTATTTTTTATAACCGAATGTTTTTAGAACAATACTACGACTGTTATTACAATAACATCATTGTGAACGTTTGTTTCTTTTATTGTTTTAATGTTATTCTTTATAGCTCACTTAAACATAGTGCTGTGTTTGAATTCGTCTTCAATGTTGGTCAATCTCAAAGTCACGTTTCAAAAAGAATTTCTTTTATAAATTACAAAAAGAAAATGAAATTTACATATCAAGTGCTTCAAATTAAAAACACCAATAAGGTAAAAAATAAACCTTTTCCTCTTATCTTAATAGGAATTTCGTAATTATTGTGTTATTTACTAAGCAAACCATATTAGTACTTATTCATAACTAAGAAACTGGAATTGATAACAATTTATTGAATATTCAACGAAATATATACAAAACATAATAAAAAACCATATGATACCTAATATAGAAGTAATAAACATTTATTAATAAGAAATTGTGTATATTTTTAAAAGTATTTCGGTAAATAGAAAAAAAAAAATATCCACTAGAAATTAATCTAGAATTAAAATAAATAAAAAATGAAATAAAATCAAAGCTTCATACCTGAATTTTTCATTTAAATGGAAGAGTTAAGATATTATAAAAGTTGAAATTCGCGCTTTGCTCAAATATTTTATATAAAATGAGAAAACAAGCACAGTTATAGAAATAAGTTTAATTTGTTAATGCTAATAGAGATTACGATTAGGTAAATAACTTTTTTTTTTCATTATATTATCGATGGGGTGTTTACAAAACTAAGAAGTTATTTCAAGTTTCATACTAGGGGAAATGCAACTTTAAGGAAGGGGGAACTGCAACTTTATACTTTTTCTCTTACCATCATAACAAAGACATTTGGTTTTGAAACGATGTTTCTAAGCTAACAAGTTCACTTGCCATTTTCTGTTGCTAAACACATTTTACAAAAGTTATAAAATGCAAAATCAATAATAACAATAAATAAAGACAATGATCAGTAATAATTTACTTTTATAATATCTACGCAAACGAGCTGTTTAAAAGTAAAATAAAGTGAAGTAATATCGTCTGCGCGCTCTCTTAAAATGTAAGATAAAATACTCAAATTTTGAAGATGATAGCCTTTGTTGTTTGATATCGCATAAAACTATTGAATAAATAACACTGATAAAAAGTGAGTTTTTTTTAGCATGGGTTTTCTTTTAAACTCCACACTTTGCTAATGCACACATAGCAAATGCACTTTATTCACAGCACAAGACGAAAACAAGTATCAAAACTTGGACAGATTCACAGCACAATTATGAAACATGGAACTTATTCAAATTAATGACATAGATACAAAGCAGAACTTGCATTAACAGTAATATATATATATATATATATAAACATTCATTACATATAAAAATGAAATACTTTCGGAGAATTTCATAATTATAATTATCGTCTGTCGCATTATTTTTATTTTTGCATTTTGGTGGCATTCAAAAAATCGTTTGGCTTTAATTTTTGCTTGTTTACTCAGTAATATTCTATTTTATTGTTTAAAAATGGCTCGTTGTCGTAAGGAATCAACGAACAACATTCAAAAATTAATTATTTTCATCATAATAATGGTAAATCATTTCGGAATAGCGCTAGATTAGTTAATTTATACCATTTTATTGTGCAAGTTTGTGATAAAACTCTTTACAGAAGGAAATCAGATCGAAAGTAAGGTAAGAAAAGGTCGTTCTGCAAAGTCTAGGAAGCGTGATCAGATATTTATAATTAAAATATTTGTGAAAAATCCACGTTTGAGTGCTGTAATAAGTTACTGCAGAATTTAATGAAAAATTTGCGACTTCAAACTATTCAACGAGGTCTCAGAGCCGCTGAATTAAATGGGCGTTCTGTTTAAAGAAATTTTTTTTTTGTTTCTACGGAAAACAGAGAGAAAGCTCAGGTTTTCCTTCGCAAAATAAAAGATTAATAAACCCAAAACGTATTGGAATAGTGCATTACTTTCCAATGAAAGCAAATTTAGCAGTTTTTGGTTCTGATGGACGTATAATCGTATGGAGGGGGGGAAAAAACCGAGGAACTTAACCCTAAGCACTTAGTTGGAACAGTTAAGCATGGCGGTGGAGGTGTCATTGAATGATGTAAGTCAGCATCAGAACTAGGGTAATTTAGTATTTATTGACGGCATAATTAATGATAATCTTTATTTAAATATTTTAAGAGATAATTTAAAGTTATCAACCCAAAATTTGGGTATTGGGCAAAACTTATTTTTTTTAAAATCAAGATAATGATCCTAAGCACACGGATCTCAACGTCCGCTTCTGGAGTCTCTATAATTGCCTACAAGTTTTGAAAACACCACCTCAATCGCCAGATTTAAACCCAATAGAACATATTTGGAGAGAACTGAAAATTAGAGTACAAAAGCGGGACATTAAAACAAAAAGTGAACTGAAATCAATTATGATTCAAGAATGGAAAAACTTTGATGCAGAAATTATAAAAAACTTGTGAAATCCCTTCCCAGACGTTTAAAAGTTGTTGTGGAGGCTAAGGGATATCCTACTAAATATTAATTTGAAGAAAAATTAGATTATTTAAAAAATATCCTCATAATAGTATAACTATATACATAAACTATATATAGTAAAGTGTACGATAGTCAATCGATCAATTTCTTCAGACTTCGAACCTATCTGTATTGATAACAGTTCCGAACAGGTGTGATTAGCAAGTACGAGACATATTGTCGTCAAAGGCACAAAGTTCCTCCTTAATAAGAATTACGTTGCAAGGAAGCATCATCTGAGGTTTTTAATATCTTTTTTTTTTCTAGAGAAAGATATATAAATTTATTACTCTACTTTGGTATGAATAATGCACCCAAACACTCACAATAGTTTCATGAAAATTTTTATAGCAAATTATGCAAAAATTATTATTCTGTCACAATAATTTTCGAAGAAAAACTTATTTTCAGACTACTTGTCATGTTAAGAGACTTAGGAACTCCTAAAATAACCAAAACGTCATTTTTTTTAAAAAAATTTGAATTAATATTCTACGAGTAATTATTTTTCGATTTATGCATTACTTTTGATTATAAGAGAATGAGACCAGTAGTGAAAGTGTAATTTTAGTGAAAGTAGTACAAGTAGTGAAAGTGTAAAATTTAAATAAAACTTTTGAGACTTGACCACGCCCCTTTTCAGAGATTTCAGCAGTTTTATGTCATTTTTTTTTCATTAAAAACTTCTCGGAAACTAATTTTATTCTGTTTTTATTATACCTGTAACATTTATAGTGTTATTTTTAGACACTAAAAATTTTATTATGTGAGAAAAAAAATAATCAGTGGCATTATTTCAGGTGATCTGTGCGGCCAAGAAATTGGACCACATCGTCCAATGCATCTTCCTGTAAAAGGGTCATTCAAAGAACTACGAACGATGGTACCCTAATGAGGTGGTGCACCTTCTTTTTACAAAAGACATGCGGCTGAAGTTCTTCAATACGAAATTTTCTAACATGTCTAAATAAACGACATATTTGAGTGTCTTTTCAGTAAAAAAGAAAGACGGTCGTTACATTAATCCACACCACACATTAACCTTTGGGGAGTGCCTTTGTAACTCACGGTATTCGTTGGGTATTCTGATCCCCATTTGCGCAAATAGTGGCAATTTGCTATGTCAGAGAGATGAAAGCAAGCTTCGTCGGAGAACATTATACGATTAAGTAATTCAGCATCATCTTCTAAATTCCTTATCATATATGTTGCAAAGACCACCTTCATAGGCCTATCGTCCGGTCCCAAGGCTTGAACAATTTGAACTTTGTAAGTATACAGTGTAAATCTTTTCTTAATAGCCTTGTATACAGTCGAAATTGGCATATTCAATTCTGTAGCCGTTGAACTCACAGATGTCCTAGGATTGAGTAAGAATGTCTCTCTGACATTCTAAACATCTCCATCACTTGTGCAGGGACGTCCAGAATGCTTCTTATCTACGATACTTGCAGTTTCTAGAAAATTCTTTTTCGTGCTGTTCCTGGATGGAGGAGCTTTTTGGTAACCCCTTCTGTAATTTCTCTTTGTTTGCGTTATGGAATTCGTTTCAATGAACCGCCATAAAGCCTATGCTTTCTCTTATGGCACATTCGTTCTCCTAAATATCCGGTCGGAGAAAACATCAGATACAAAGTGGAACTAACACAAAAAAGTAAACATAACACTATAATATAATCGTTATCAAAAACAAAAGAGAGAAAAATGCATTTAATAAGCAGATGATGTTTCCAAAAAAAAAAAAAAAAAAAAACACCCACCGATATTCAAACATTTAAATGAAACTATCTACAATTAATAATATGCGCAGATAATACCTTCAAAAGTAAAGATTTTCAAATCGGAAAAGAAAAAAGAAATGAACTATTCCACCCGAATAAATGCCCCAAGATTATTTATATCTTCATTATATTATATATCAAAATGTTTTCGAAATTTTATAAACACTCTGTATATATATTTATATATAAATAGCATTTTTCGATACTTTCTTGTTATAGCGAAGCCCGCCAAATCACGCTTTTGGCTATCGACAGAAATCGCCAAGCGAGCAAGATGTATCGCCAAGTTAGGTGGTAAATTCCGATAGTCTGCAGTCCTAAAGAAATAGCACGTGATCACATTAATAACAGGTCGCTTGCTCTTTAACTTTTCCGATTTCGCAGTGCTTTTGAAAATTGCTAATTTTTTTCAAATATGTCGTCGTACCCGCGGTAGTCCTAGTGGTTAAGGCCTCAGACTCGCAGCTGGCGGTTTTCGTTCAGTCGTAGTTTCGAGCCTGGATGCCACAAAAGACCTACCGTGTAGCCGGAGCTGACGCAAGTTAAATCTGTTGTTGCTGAAAGTCCTCCATTGGCGTAGTGTGGAAGTTAGGAGATGGGGAACGCCAGCTCAGGTGTCGTCCTTGTCACTTGACCGATATTCAAAGTTACGAGGTTCGTCGCCAATAGCCCTCGGGTTGCTTCTAGTGCGACGTTAATAAAACCAAAATCAAATATGTCGTTGACTATCTTCTAATTTACGAAACAGCGAAATGGATGCTATATCTTTTTTCAAGAGCAAGGAAATATGACTTGCAATGTAGAGTATGATTTCTTAAAGATTACGTAAATATTATTAAAATACTGAAAAGGGTACTTTTCCATTTCGGCGGTGTAAGCGATAAAGTCACCAAAAATGATGCAACCAACGCCAAACGGAATATGTGTGTACGTTGTGTTGTCGCCAATAAAGTCTGCTTGGCGAGATTTGCGCTGGCGAAATGGAAAAGTATCCAAAAAAGTTTTATATTGTTTATTGGTAGGGGCTTTATTAACGAATAGGTTTCATATTATTTATTGGTATGTAATTTGTTTTCCTACATTTCAATTTCGCGCCTGACTTCCTTGGTGTGCCTTACTTGCTTGGCGACATTGTTGCATTCGTAATTTAGTAGGCGTCATTATAACAGGGAAGTAACCACTTTTTTTGTTAGCTATGTGACATTAAAGCTATGATAAAAAAATGATGATTATTAAAAAAACTCAATGAAATTATATGAAAATGTAACTAGTATTGTAAAAACACTCGATTATTTTTTCAGAGTTATAAACTTTAAAACGGTTTTCCTCAGTTTAAGTCTTTTCTATGTATCAGTACATTTAAATTCCTACCACAAGTATTCACCAATCACAACCAATTTTTGCTGCAGGTTATATATAGTGCATTTAATAAATTTAGAAGCATTTTTGCAATAAAATGATTTTTTTTTTTTTAAAAAAAAAATATTAAAATGTATCGGATATCGGGATTTTTACTTAATAATATTAAGCGTCCTGCTTCTTGTTACCTACCTTACTTCTGGATCCTAGCGTTTGGCGAAACATAAGCGCGGTATAGAATTTCACATCAAGAAATATGCTAAACTAGGATTTTATGTTAGAGTGCTTAGCAACATTTTATTTTTTGTCTCCAAAACTAAGTAAGTTATTGTAAAATAAATCAATATAATTTTTAAGACATCATTGAGAATATTACCAAAAAATTTCTCATAGAAGTATTAATTAGTTAAGGTCTGTTCAGATGCCAGATGAAAAAATTCTATTCAATTTTAGAAACTTTATTTCGAGCGTATAAGAGCCAAGAATAGCCACAAACGAATTCAAAATCAAATATCACTAAATACTCGCTGAATAATTAGCAACTTGGTGAGATGTCGTAAGATTTGGTGATAAAATTAGCTTTGGAAATACTGCTAAATTGGCGATATTACGCCATTCAGGCAATTTCCTTATTGAAATCCATATCAAAATACGGCATTTAATGTAGGCCATAGACCTAATCTTTTTTTCACATTTTCTAACAAATAATACTTATTTTTTAAAGCACATTTTAATATATTAAAAACAATAATTACAACCTCATTCATTAAATATAATATTAGTGATGTTTAAAAAACATTTTATAATCTACTTTTTAAATGAATTTATAACATTTCTTTTTTTTTTTTTTACTCGAAAAACAGTTTTAGAAGTGTGTTTTTTCATTGAAAAATAAATAAAATTTGTTCAGGTTCTCTTAATTAAATGTCTTTTTTTTTGTGAAAATAAATCACAATAGTGTTATTTGTTGTTAAGGAAATTGAATGAATTTGTAATATATAGAATTAGAGTAATATTTTATGAATACATACGAAAATATATCGATAAATTACATGCAAAATTTATACATACACACACACATATATATAAATATGTGTGCATTTACACCTACTTATACTATCAAATACATATTTTGTCACATCTAAGCATAATAAGCAGTCGCATAAATAGTTTGCTATTTTAAGTACTCGAAAATGTGTGTGTTTTTAAAATTTACATTCTTAAATAGCCAGTATTTCATTGAAAAAAAAGGCACACAGAAGAATCTTTGCAAAAATTCCGAAACGCCTTATTAATATATGGACATCAAGAAAAGGCTTTGAAATTATATTAATGAACATTTGTTTTTAATTTGAATGAAGGTACATTGGTTGCTTCCGTTGAGTCGTGGGTTCAAGTTCTGGTTGTATTAAATACCTGTCGTACAACGAGAGAGTCTGATGCATGTTTAACGTAGGGAATCTTAAATTCATGAACATTTTATTCTACTTTAGCTGTTTGCTTATAATTTAATATCCTTCCAAAGCCTTACGGTCACAATTGTTTTGGGCTGTCAGCCATCATTGCCACCAGAATATTATTTGAATGGTTCAAACAGGCGTATCTTTGTATGCTCGACTGTTACGTTTTTTAATTCTTGAGGCAAACATGTAGATTCTTTCATCATGCTGCAACAATGTTGTCTTCTATGCAGACGAGGCGACTTAATTTTAATATCAAACTTAATTCTAATATAACACCCTAATATGTAAACTCTAATAACAAATTGAGTTAAAAATTTAGTGTCCCCCGATGGATCTTTTGTTGAAACATATAACCTGAAAATTTTATTCTCTATCGTTAATTACCTGTTTTGACTCAATTTTCCTGGACTCTTTATTCTAACTGAATATGTTTAATCTAATATATTTCTGCTGAAATTCATTCTATGCATGGTAGTCTGTACCAAATTTCTTATCATTACTTCCAGAATTCTTTAAAAAAAAAGGCTTGACCCAAGCTGTGACTCCAAGGATCTTAGTAAATCCACCGTTTCTGTCTTGGTTAAGCAATGCATCTCTGACAGGTTTTGATTGGGATACATCTTCAAAATTTTATTCTTTTAGCCTTCCTTTTTGTTCTCAGTTTTAACCATTTCACTCACTGTTTTGCCTACATTCTTATGCTGTGATTTCGAAAGCAGTTTTGCTTCAATTCCTCAAAATGCACCTTTTAGAAGACCTCCAGCCTTCAAACCTCTTGTATGCTTATGAGCTGGATTTTGTTTCCCAGACAGAAATTCCAGTTTTCTGGATCAGTATTTTTATGTGTTTCTGATATTTTGTTCGTTATAAACTATTTTTCAATTTCTAGAAGCTCTTTTTATTCAATAGAGTTCAATCTGGGAATCACTCGAAAAAACAACAACATATGTTTGTAGAAATGAAAGAGACTCACGTGGAACTTCACTAATTGGATTACAATTAATACATAGTTTAACTAAATGTTAGATATCTATAGTTATTGCCCTTTTGACTCCTTTAATGGTTACAACCATGTTTGTGAAATAGACTGATATTTAATTCCTCTGGTAATTTTCGCAATTTCTACAAAATACTGGAGTACGCGTTCATATTTAAGGAGCTGCTTTCCTACTACAACCAATGCAAATTTTTGAGTTATTCAATTACAATTTGCCTATTTACAATTTATGCATTGCTTAATGTTGAAGAAGACCCTCCATATGGGCTGAATCCAGAAGTATGCATCCTGTGCCGAGACACACAACGTTTCGGGACGCCAGTTTCTAATGATAAATTTGAATATTGGAGCGTGTAATGTACCTTTGAGAATAGAATGTAAAAACCGAAAACACCATAACTGAGTGCGAGAAAGAACTAATCTCTTTTTACTCATTGTGTTTCAGATAATGATGGGACTCCCCGCTGCTTCAGAAGTCAGAATTTATAGGATAATCTTTTATTGTCGTGGCTTATTCCATAGATGATCCATGTGTGCTTGTTTCGCACTAGCTTTTCCTCATTCTGTTCATAACCTTAATAATTGACGATTTCAAGTGTCATTTGTCGTAATCCACCAAATTCCATCGTAACTTTCGAATTGCTATTTAGCTTGCATGTATTTTGCATAAGCACATATATTTATAATTTATATTTTATGAAATCAGTAATATTTCTCGGATGTAACAACACTTGCACACTTCGTTCCCTAGAGTCTAACAAACTTAAGTGATATGTACTGAACATGAACCATATACCATTTGTAATCTCATGCGATTTGTTTACCTTCTATTATGTTTTAAATTTACATTACATTCATAAAAATACCTGTGTATTTGGAACTTTTTGAAGGTAAAAAGCTTGTATGTATTTTCGGCTATTCAATCTACTTACGTACGATGTTCAAGAGGTCGGGCCATCACAAAAATTTCGCTTAGGGCGTCGAAGAATCTGGAGCCTCACTTATTGAAAATGAAATCCTAGAATATCTAGATATTGATCCAATTCAGGTTCTATCATTATTATCTAGAAGATTACTCATTTTGCTTTAATTGGGAAGATAATACCTTTAGGTTAATTTCCTGTAGGATATCATTTTCTGTTATGAATAAATACTTTAAATTTTTATTAAAAAGATATATGCCTTAATGAGTAAAGGCAATTTAAACGGTTTTCTCAATTCCTCTGTTTTGCCAAGTTCTTTCAGTATCGTGTCGTTATATATATGTTCTTTTTCTAATTTATATGCCAAATATGACTTTTCTACCATACCATGCTTGCTTATTTTATATAGTTATCATTATTATTATATGCATGTCATTATTACATAAGCATTTTAATTTTTGTTTGCTGTGGGGTCTGCCAATCACAGTGTTCTGAGACTGTGGTTTGAAGTTGAAAGTACATAGGATTGTCCATGGTGGAATGTTTGAAGGATTTGTACAAAATAAATATTAATTGAATAAAAAAGGTTGGAAAATTTTCTGTAATTCCGGGTATTGCATTGTTCTATTTAACCAAATATGTCTGTATATCATTGAATACCTTTGAATTCTATTTATGATTTGTTTAGTTTTCTCTCGAACTTTCTTCCATCACACATACGCATATAAAGCTCGAAATTTAATTTTATAGCATTGTAGACAGAGATTCCTTTTTTCTACGTTTTCCTCTTCTTTTTTTTTATTTAACTGTATGGCTCAATCCTTGCTTTCTGCAGTGCTTGTATACATTCATTAAAGACTTTTTATAAAATTATGAATTTTGTTGATGCGTGTTCGAATCTTGCGCTTTTAGTCCTTTTTCATAAATTAATAAATTTTTAAAATTTGCATTCTGATTTCTGTAGTTATAGAGAAATAAGAATGTTTTCATTTTCACATTGTCGGTTATAGTTTGTAAGTTATAAGGTCTTGTACTCATAATTTAAACTTTATAGCTCCAGTGTAATAAAAACTACATTTACATCTATTATCCTGTTAGAAGTATGCTGGGGTGTAAAATTTCACAATTGCCTTTATTTATAAAATTTGAAACATTTGTTCGTGTAAGATTTTATGTAACCTAATTAAACAAAACAAAATGTTATGGGATAGGATTAATGAAAAGTAATGAGTATTGTGATTGGAAAATAAATGTTTGTCTCTAAGTTATTAAAATGTGGAATAACTTTGCAGAATGTAAATGGATGCTTGAAGAGTATGGTGGAAGTTTGGTATTGCTTAGGAAGTTTTTTTTAATTGAATTTTGAAAGTTTGGTAATAAGTTTCCTCATATTAAAAGAGTTAACATTATCTAACTTCCCATCTAACTTGCGGAATAATTTAAGTTTATTGCTTATAACATATTATACAATTTTATAGTGTAAGATTAAATTTACAAACATAATATCAATTAACATCTGATTTTTTCATTACAGCCTAATTAACATAAATTACGTACTTGGTTCATTTTATTTTGTTTTGTCTATGTGAAAATTCATTGTTACGGTAACTTTTAAAAATCTACTGTTATTAAAACAATATGTGGCAATCGTAATAATAATTCGATTACGCTCCTTTGTTGCTTGTATTGTTTTAAAACCATTCTCTACAGTTCACTGAACCATAGTGTTGTATTTGAAGTCGTCTTGAATGTTACATAAGATCGTTTTTCGTGCAAATTTTCTTTCTTCAACTGCAAAAAGGAAACGAAAATCCCGTTGTACAAGTTTCTAAAAATAAAAGCTGAATGAGGTAAAGGCTACTTCCTCTTGTGTCATCTTAAACTTATTAGATCCCTGGGTGCATATTAAATACATTATATTAGAGTTAACTCATATCAAAGCTTTGAATGGCTTACAATTGTATTTCGTTAGTGTAAGTTTCATTTATAAGTATTCAGTAAATTATAATTCATATTTTAGCAATGATGAACAATGTGTATTTAAAGAGATGTTATTCATTTTAAAATTATTTCAAAGCATTGATAAGTTTAATCTTTTCTTACGAACCTAATAATTTTTAATGTTAAATGTATAGTACGTATTACCAAAAATTTGATGCTTAAAATTATTAAACAGATTTAATTTAATTTTAACGAAAAAATTTTATTGTTCTGATATTACTCTTATTTTAGTTTTGTCCTTTTCCTGATGCTATATATTCCTTGTGCAGTTACTGCGGAAAAAGTATAGAAACAGTAGTGTTACAACATACAGAAACCATTTTTAAAAGGTAAGAGGTGTTTTATATCAATTAAAGGTATATTACAATGAGAAGAAGGAATTTATATATAAAAAAAGATATTGTAAAAAGTTATTTTATCTGTACTTTAAGATTTCAAAGAAAGAATGATCAAACACATTTTTAGTAAGTTGTCAATGCTTCTAAGATTGCATCTGTCTCTTTGAAAATTATGAATTAAAATGACGGATTAAACCTGTAATTGCATTTCACTCATGTACCGTTTGCCTTTTCGTATTTCGTATACACTGCAAGCTTTCTGATAAATTATAATGATGTTCCATGCATTTTTTTTTTCAATTTGTTGCTCATATTTCCAGAAAAAATATTCGATCCGTAAAATTCTTAAATGTTTGTTATTTTTAAAACATAGATTGAATGTCTTTTAAATAGAAAAAGTTATTTTCGAGAGTTAATTACGTTAAGGATGATATTTAAAAATGTAAGGAGTTATTTCAGATATTGAAATATCCTGGATTAAATTTTGGAAAGCAGAAGTTCAATTCTGAAATTTTGAAGCATATTTCTAAGTGACTGCATATAAGCCTCCAAAAGAATTATTATCAAGAAGGAATTCAAAAGTCTGAGGATTTATTAAATATCATCTCTAGTTGTTTCCCCCTTTCAGTGTGTTGAACAATATTAATTGTGTTGCCAAAAATGATACAATTGGAACTGTAAAGACTTCAATCACTTAATTAACCATTCTCAATATAGATGGCAGCACAGAGTCGTTTCTCAATAATGCTGTGATACGGTCGACTGGAAGAAAAGAGTTCCGAAGATTGGCGCGGATGAATTCGATCCGTTGGAACAAGTTGAACTTTGGGTGTGGCAGACATTAATAGAACTGTGATGTTTTCTTCGAAGCTCTTGTGTTGAGCGTTTGTGATATGTTTTGTGTTCTGTAATATCCGACTTATTGTGCTGTTCTGTGACGTCGTGTAGTAATGAATTAAAATTTAAAGAATGAAGAATTTTTATTTCGAATTAAACCCGTCACAGAACCAAACAGAATATCTTTTTTATGTGTATACTGCATGTGGTTGCCAATAAAGTCTGCTTGGCGAGATTTGATCCGGCGAAATGGAAAAATACCAAAAATTTTATATCAGATTCATCAAACATTTTTGATTTAGCAGGAGTTCCATCACTTTGTATTAAAATTGCTTTATCAGAAGCTATAGCAATTTATTCTGATATGATATATGATCAAATTTTCTAGATGGTTAAAGGATGGTATTAAAATTCAAACTCGAGAATTCTCGGAAGTTTCCCAGTCAACATTCGTTGTAGTAATTTTTACTGTTAATGGTGAATAATGGTTAACAAAAAGATTCGTTCTTATAATTGCTAATCAAAAGATGATCCAATCACACCGATGATATATATGTTAATTGATTACAAAGCTGAAATAATTGCATGCACTCTTACACTATTTTTGTTTAAGATCTTGCGTTTTATGTGCCATGCTTTAACATGCATTTTATAAAGAAAAACACTGATTTGCGTGATAACGCCAAATTCTAGTCTATTGGCTAATGTGTATCGCCAACTATTTGACTCAAGAACTATTAACTCAAAACTATTTGACTTCAGAGGTAGTTCGCCAAGTTGTCCTTTAGATCAGAACTATTTGACTTTATCTGATGTGGAGTTGGTATGCAAATTTCCTTGGCTCTCTTACACTTGCAACGTAGCTTCTAAGATTCAAATGCAATCTATCATCTAATACCTTGTAAGATAGGATATCAGCAATTTGAGAAATTGTCCTGAACAAGTATGAACAATTCAACATATAACACTATCGAAATTGTGTGAAATGATACTTTTCTTTCGCATATTTTACAACGTTTTTCTGAATTTCACTTGGTGTGTGTGTGTGTCATCAAATTTTCGATCGTTAATTTAACCAACTTCCCATCAAGCTAGAGCTTTGAAATTTTGGGAATCGTTCGTACTCGCCTAACAATGCAATATTTAGACGTTTGCGACAAGTTTTAACTAATATTTCAATAGTTTTAATAAGTCAAAATATTCTTTCCTCTCAGCGCTTTTAGGATTGAGGAAAACATTTCTTTTCCCCTCTGGGAGCGCAGGGCACTCCCCACACAGCATGGGGTATCGTAAACCTTTTGTACTCACAAAGGGGAGATAGTATCTACCCTTTGTGAGTCCCCTTTTTTACTATCTCCGAGATAGTAAGGGTTGCTGACTTTCAGTCAGTAATCATTCGCAAGAAAGAAAGTTTCCAATATTTGGTGCCGTGTCTTATCACAATAATTTTTTCTGAATTCTGGTTCCCATTCTTTTTTTAATAGAATGACTTACAAACTTTCAAATGCATGTTTTGATTTTATGAGTATTATGAATTTTTTAATACTCTAACAAATGTCTCTTTTTAAGTAAATTTTAAAGGTAAAAATAACTAACAGTTTTAACTAATATTTCAATAATTTTCTCTAATAAACTTTGCCACCATATAAAAACGTTGGTTTTTATATCGAATTATTGATTTCTCATTTAATTTGCAGAAGTTGAATCTTTCCTATCATAAACTCTTTACTTCTTATTTAATGATTTTAAGTAAATTTGTTCTTAGGTCATGTCTGATTTCAAAGGGTGTGAAGAGAGGAGAGAGTGATTTTAGAGATATATACTTTCAGAAGAGTTCACTGTAAGTGCGAAATAATTTTATTTAAAGGTATTTAGATTTAAATGAAGTCTCTATAAAGAGTTTGCAGTTTAGTTTAAGTTTATTTTATACCTTTACGTATAGTCAGGAGTGATCGTCTCAATAAATAGCGAATTTAAAGTAACATAAATTTTATATATATATATATATAGCCATAGTTTCCTTCACTTCATTTAAAGTGAGAATACACATTCTTGGAAAATTTCTTGTAAATTATACTCAAAATCTACACCCAAGAGACAAAGATATATGTTGTAATTTGAACAGTAAATAAGATCAACTGTAGATCATGACTTCTCGATATTTAGTCCCAGCTCTGAATGACTAGGTTTCAATAGACTTGAAGATTTATCTCAAAATAAGTTGCAAGCGTTGTTTTTTAATCAGATAATCAGTCGTGGTTTTCGGACGAACATACTTGTCGATACACAAACAGAAGAATAAAAAGCTGATTAACTTAGACAATGTACTATATAGCATAATAAGCAAATAGTTTATTCGCTTTTTCTGAAATACTATTTACTTATGCAATTAACTGTCGTTTACTTCTCCAGGAGTAACCCGGCCTAGGTCTTAGATGTCCACCAATCACACAAGGTGAGAGGGGAGAGAAGAACTCCGAAAGAGATGGAGGAATTTTTACCGAGGTTGGTTGCTCGTTCAAATACAAAGTGGAAAGTGTCCATCGAAAGGTACGGTGCCGAAACATTTATTCGTTTGTTCTAATTCTTTTCTTCAATTTGCATTGATTTGTGTAATTAACTGTCCTTTATTTCTTTAGGAGTATCCCAGCCTAGGCCGTAAGGGTCCATCATCCACACAAGCTGGGATGGACGAGAAGACCTCCGAGTAGATTGGAAAATTTTATTTTTTTACAGGGGGTAGCAAGGTTCTGATGGAATGAGGAAAATGTACATCGAAAGGTAAAGAACCTAATAGTTTATTCGCTTTTTCTGAAATACTATTTATTTATGTCATTAACTGTCCTTTATTTCTATAGGAGTAAACCTACCTAGACCTCAGATGTCAAAAAACCACACAGGGTGAGAGAGAGGAGTGAAGAATTCCGAAAGAGATGAAGGAATTTTTACCGAGGTTGGTTGCTCGTTTAAATACAAAGTGGAAAGTGTCCATCGAAAGGTACGGTGCCGAAACATTTATTCGTTTGTTCTAATTCTTTTCTTCAATTTGCATTGATTTGTGTAATTAACTGTCCTTTATTTCTTTAGGAGTATACCGGCCTAGGCCGCAGGGGTCCATCATCCACACAAGCTGGGATGGACGAGAAGACCTTCAAGTAGATGGGACACTTATTTTTTACAGAGGATAGCAAGGTTCTAATGGAATGAAGAAAATGTTCATCGAAAGGTAAAGAACATAATAGTTTATTCCCTTTTTCCCTAAATACTATATATTTATGCAATTAACTGTCCTTTACTTCTCTAGGAGTAAACCGGTCTAGGAGCCACACAGGGTGAGAGTGGAGAAAAGAATTCTGAAATAGATGAAGGAATTTTCTCCGCGGGTGGTTGCAGGTTCTGATACAAAGTGTCCATCGAAAGTGTACGTCTACAAGGCGGGTTTTAAGTGGCAGCAAGGCTCGATACCATCGGCCGCGATCATAACCACGACGACCATAGATGTGTACACTTGTTGTAGTGGACTGTATGAACATGAATCGGCAGATGACCTTCATCAGCTGCTCTAACAGTAAATATGTGCAATATGCCCACCCCATCGGGGTTTCTTAAAATCTTTCCCCCTCATCCATATTCACTCACCGTGTAAAAAATGTGCTGCTGTACACTCGATGGCAATTTAATACATCTATTAATGCGTTACAAAATATATAGTTGAAATTTATATTTTTGGCATTTAAAAATAGTAAAATACAAATTTTTCATAATGCTACCAGTATGCAAGAATTATTTAATTATTGCCTTATAAAAGTGTCAGGTTAATGAAATTGTAATTTTAAGATTCCAGACATTTCATGCTTGCAATTTTGCCCGTAACGTTCGCTTGATTTTTTTTTGAGTTAAGACTTGAAATTGAAATCGGATTTCTTTAGTTTCTTTGAATTCATGACAACCTTCACTGATTATTTGTACTTCCTTCTAAATTTTACATATCGAATTTATTTAAAATTTACTTGTGTGTCTTTAGAAGGTATTTTATCTGAGCATGCTTTAATTTTAACAACACAAAAATTGTATTCCGGTTTTTCCGAACAGAAAAAACGCAACATCCATTTATTTTTCAATAACTCAATCAGCAACTAATTAAACATGAACCTGTATAAGCATGATTGAACAAAACTAAAGCTGAATGATAATGGTTGATCTTCAGAATCCATTAAGACTAATTATAATTTTATTCCCTATTTTATTAATCGAAAAATTCAATTCAAATTGTACTTATTAATAAGACTAATAGGGAAATAACTAAAAAATAAAAACTGCATGCCACTCAGCATGTTCTGTACAACGTGAGGGAGGGGAAGAGAGGTATGACAAAATTTCGTTCAGTTTATTGTCCAATTTTTTAAAGACATTTTTGGCTCGAAACCATAAGCACAAACATTTTAATATACAACTAATAAATAAGACATTTTAGGATTACATCAATAAGGAGATGTTATTTTAGTCTTAGATGTAACCGTTCAGAGATAAAAATTTATAAAGATAAACCAATTTTAAATTCATTTTGTTAATGTGTTTTATTTTAATGTTGAAGAAATGCTACCGTCTTGATTATTCTATTAAGCTTTTTCTTTAACTATATAATGCATTTTGCAAAATAAATTTCTTAGCAAGAAATAAATTTATTTCTGATTCCTTCATAATAATGAATTATTTACTTATTGCATTAAGACTCAATTGGGAAAAAAAAATTGAGGATTAAAGGTTTTTTTTTTTCATCCAATGTCTCTTGGTTTTGTTACATAATTCACAAAAGAACTGTGTGTTTACGAATATCTGTAAGAAAAATATTTCTAAATCTGAGCTCATAATAAATTTTTCTGAAAAAATAAATATTATTTTTATAAGATTTCCTTTTGGTCTCGAATATTCCAATGAAGTTCCCATTATCTGATCAGTACATGCATAATGCGCTTCATATAATTTATTCTAGTAAATTCTTATTCTATTTCACTTTTAGTGGAATTAAAACTTTTCTTACACTTCTTGGATAATTGTCACTGAAGTCATCTTGAAGATTTAAATATATCTCATAACTAATAAGGGGAGTGGGAGGAGAGAACTAAATACAAAGTAATATTAAATTATTTTTTTTTTTTCACAAATGATTAATTTTCAAAGTATTTTTTATTATTCCAGCAATTTGAACATTGGGAACACTTTCTGCACAAGACACAATTGTTTCATAATTTAATTACTCACTAAAAATTATCGATATAGTTGTGGATTTTTATAAAAGATACGTCTTTTTTTATACATATTTATGAAAATGAATTACATTATTTCTAAACTGTAAACATAACTAAATACTTTTAATTAACACTGGCATTATTTGTAAAGTTAGGAGAAAGCAGAGTCATCTCATAACTCTGATAATGTAAATATTTAAATTCATTCCTGTGCTAAGAACAATCGACAGTATATGGATTACAGAAAACAAAATGTAATAACTTCAAAGATTTTGAAGTGTCAGAAACAAGTAGAATATACATGCAAAAGTGATTTTCATAACAAATAAAGAATTTTTGAAGTTCAGCAGCAAATCCATATTGGGATATCCAGCATATACCCTTTGTAGATTGTTGTGACCAAAAAAAATCTACACAATTCACATTAAATAACACTCCAATTTATATAATTACCATTGCATTCATTGGCATTTAATACTAAAACAGATCTAAATTTGTCTATTGTTCATAATGTTTATATTGGAAAGAATCTTTGAGAAGTAATTAATTTTCAATATCATAGCAGCCTTTTTGTTCAATATGGAAAGGCTTGACATTTTTAAACAAAACGAAGAGGAAAAACAAATTTTTACTGCGTGCGTGCAACTTTTTTTTCCTCCTTGTGTTGCTAAGAAATTTAATATGAAACTAACCAAACTGAAATATTAAAAGTTATTGAATATTTTGAATTTTACTATTGCATCAAGAGAAATGTATCATAACTTTAGCATTTATTAATGTCATTTCCTAAAAATTATGAATCATTTTGAATTCCAGATTAGTTTTAAATTTTGTACAAAATTTCTTTATTAAATTAATTTAAAAATTATGAGCGCATTTTACATATTAAATCAACATCATATTTCTTCTTTAAATCAATAAGAAATGTACAAAACAAATGCATAGAGAGCTAAAATTAAACTTGGCGTAAAGGTGCACTATACTCAAAAAGTAGTACTGTCCTTCACAGATATCCAAATGAATTAATATCATCAAGCCAAACATTCATGAATTCAAAATGAAGCAAAAAATTTGATTTTTATTCTTTAATTAATTATTTTTTTTTAAAAAAAAATAAAAAAAAGTCTATATCATCTGCCTCTTCACGTGGAGAGGAAATTGGCCTACTTTGACAAATTAACCATTTAAGTAACAAACAACTGCGTTACTTTTCATTTTACACTTATTCAATATATTTAATTACTTTAAGGTGTTGATTTTAATAAAAATAAATAAGTTTTTCCCAGGTGCTGGGAATGGCAATATATTGCTGTTCTCCACTAAAAGTATTAAACTGATGGTAAATTGAGTATCACTGTTTTAAGTGATCTATATAGAGAAGCTGGTATTTTCAAATATTAGTACTATGCATTTTTGGAAGAGATCAAGTTAAGTTTTGTTGCATATATTTTGTTTGAATGAATAAATGAGTCATTCAACTACCTTAGTGTGCATTATAATTATATGCATTATTATAAAATAATATATTGTCACATCTTACTTAGAATTAAATAACTTCCATTAATATATTATTCTTATAGTACCTATTTAAACCTTTTTTAACTATAGATAAGATATTAAACAGTGGCACACAGTATCAATAAAATTAGTAAATGCTAATAACACTATTAATATAATTTATGATGAATAATTCACGGCACATTTTTCTATTAAATAAATCAAAATGAATTTAGATTATGTACTTTAAAAATTATTTGAAGAGCATTTAAATAATAAAATGGTTCAAAATCATTCTAAGTTATTAAAAAATTATATACATACGAACATTTTCAATAAATGATTTATTTTCTGAAGTTTTTAATCACAAATTTCTCATTTCAATGTTATGTTTTGTAAAAATGAAAATCATAAAAATGTATCAGTTTCGTGAAAACAGGTGAGACAAGAAAGAGACACAAATGTTAGAGTGATAGCTGTTTACTGACTTTACGAATAACTTAACTCACTGTTCCGAGTGCTTCAGCAGAAAAACAATTTTTAATCAGAACAGCCCCTTTGGAATATATACAATAACTGGACTGTCTGAGAGACACACACAAAATATAGACACTTGAGAAATTTTCACATCAAAAATAGAGCAGCTGAACTTGGTGGAAATCACAATGAAAGAAGTGAAAATATCTGCTGGTACTCTTTGCAGTGATGGCTTTTGAGCAAATATGGGGAAACAGATGCAATGAAAAGACGTCACTGTACATTCATCTGTCATGCGATGTTCATTAAACTTGTGCCTGTACAAAAAAGGAAAACAAAACAAGAACAGAAAATTTACAGTTTTATACATGTTGCCCCTTCCCTGCCATTTATTTATTACAGGGACTGTCCATCCTTAGCCCAAATACTCTCATTAAGCTCAATTTTTTTTAGGTGAAGCAACGAAGAGCAACACAGTTTTTCATCTTAATATTTGTATTTATATATATATTTATTTATATATTTTATTTATATGCAATTATGTATATATATTTTACAATGATGTAGGGATTTTATACAATTGGGCAGGCTAATTACTGTACAATTCTTGTGATTTTACTTTGAAAGCAATCATCTGGGCAGTTACAAAGTCCATATTGCTATTAAGTCCTATGGGATTAGTAGTTTTTGTTATTTTCCTCAAAGAATTTACAATCACTAAAACATATACATATATACAAAATATACAATCACAAGCCCAATGAACTTATGATACATATGGATGACAGTCGCCACCTTTGTGGCAGATGAGAAAAATGTAACAGATGGCTATTTTTATACAATATGCATTGAGACCATGGAGAAAACACTGATGAACAGATGGTATTATACAAAGAATGGGCCTAATTTTACTTTATATAACACAGATGAAATAACAAAACACAACCTGCCTTGGATTTAAATACACTTTGTGCAAAATGCACAGACAGGCTTTGTACATTTGTAACACTAATTATACCGAGCCATATATACTCTCATCATAGCTTTCACAATTGTAGAACAGTCCAATCACAGACTTTTTTTCTGGCTCTTAGCTTTCAGAAGTCACTTAAAATTAAGTTTTTCAATATTAAAATCCATCTTCCTAAAACATCTAATACATACAAATATAACTTTTATATGCAAACCCCATTTCCCATTTCTTTATTGAGCATCATCATTTCCTTCTCTGCATTCCTTAAGCTTGTAATAGACAAGTAATTATTTTCTTTTTACAATATTAAGATTTAGATGGAAGAAAAGAAATATAGCAATCTTTAAAACATACATTAGCTCCAACATGGGCCATATAATTATATCCAGCATCTTAATTTCTATCTTCAACACAGCAAGGAGCACATACTTCTCACTCAGGATCTGTCTTAAACGGTGTCCCCAGCTGACTTTTCCCATGGTACAAACACTGTAGCATCTTGGCCATCGATGGGCGTCATACCAAGCATCGGTAAGTGGTTGGATAATGAAGTGAATTCATCAAATACTGCTATATGCAGCAATAGATTAAAAATTGACCCAATTGATAGCTAACATTAAAGTCACACAGTTGCTATGACAATTACCAAATGGGCAAGGTCACGAATAACTTTCAACAAATCTTGTGGTATCTTTGTCAGGTGTACGTTTGTAAAATCACATGATGGAAATATATGAATCACATAAGCAGGCTGCAAAAGAAGAAGAAAAAAGGCATTTCATTAAAATTAAGATATACACAATCACATAGATTAAAAATATTCGAGTAAGAGTATTATAACACAAAAATTACTTTTACATTTAATTCACAGAAATAGGCCAATATAATAAGGCATTTAAACTATTACAAATATATACAGACAAAAGAATAATAAACATTAACATAATTCATTCTTAAAAATTAACACTTTTACAGAATTCTTAAAAAGGACGAAAATTATCACATTTCTTTATTGTGATCTAAACTACATATAAATTTCTCATTTTCTGCTTGAAAGATAATTTTAAAAATTATATTACAATTTTAAGAAAAACAGTATAAAAATTTTATTATGAAAATAAAAATACATACATTAATTTATATTTTAAAACCATTTTACAAAAGTATAATGTATACATAAGCAAAGTCCCAGAAATTTCCTCAATTTTTAAAGGAAATAATAATTAAAAGGCATTCCAAAAAATTTATGTGTAAAAAAATTATATACAATGAAATATTAGAGCAAATGTTTGTTTCACTAAACAGCAACATTAAATGTAAACTTTAAAAAATTATCAAATATATAATGCAAAATATGAAATATCAAGAAATTATCACAATGAATTGATGCAAAGAAATGCAAACTCAAGCAAAGGAAACTCCTCATAAATACCTGACATAGGGGAAAAAAAGAGGGGGATTTCCATAATAATTCTCTACCACTAGAACTATTTTTTAAGTTAGAAGACAAAATAATTGATGCAGACTAGTAACTAGTTGCATGTTTGTGATTCATTTGTCGAGAAATGCTGAATTCAGTAATAAAATATCTCCATAAATTCTACACTACACATTACAGAATTTTAATTTTACTCCCAATGACATTTTCTAAATCCTTTTAAGTAAATTAACAAGTGCATACCACCAAATTAAAAACATTTGAAGAATCATAGCAATAAATGAATATTGATTTCTTAAATATTAAGCAGCCTTGGACCATTTGCAACCTTCTGATCTGAATCAATTTGAAGTGTGGTATATACTTACACATCCAATTACCCCTTCATATTCAAAAAAAAAAAAAAAAAAAAGTATGAGAAAAATCAAATAGATGGATGGTTTAAAGAGACGAGCAGTTTAAAGGGGGGGAAATAACATCACTCTTGTCTTTAATGACAAAGATTTGTAATTGTAATCAGTTTTTCCTTCTGATTCTGAAAATTTTTAAGTTGGCTCTGAAATTACATTAGATGACGGTATACAGATTTCAGAGACTGTTTGAATATGTTAAGAAAATACTTACATGATTTGAGCCTGGATTACCAGAATTTACAATCCCTGCAGCTGATTTACGTTCAAGATAACTGATAAAGCCAGTCCTTAAACAGTTGGACTGATGCAAAACATCCATATGATCCTTTCCACAAGGTAAGGCCATAAGAACACAATGTTCCTCCAACATCTAAACAAAATAAAAGTCAATTTTAATCATTTCCATAATTAAAGTTCAATTTATTTACAACAATTTTTTTTAATATTGCCCTTAAATGTTGTTCAAAAATGTATCTTCAAAATGGCCTTATTAACAATAATTTCAATTTTCACGATTAAAGACACACATCTAAAGCAAAATAATGATTATGTATGTACATATATAACTGCATTAATTAAAGATATAATGGCTAAATATGTAAATTCTACATTAGACTCTAATTAAACAAAACTTGGGGCATCTATCCTTAATGAGTAATTATTCATTCATTATTTTTAATAATGCTTTTTAATACATATTACTCCTGAACAAAGTTTTTTAAAAAAAATAAGAATATATGCAAAAATACCATCAAATGAATTTATAACACATAAGAAAACCCGAAATTACAATTACCTTTCTAAACAAACAAAAAATAATTAATACAAAATTGTATTTATCTTCTCTTATTTATCGAAATCACTGTTTCAAGGTCCATTATTTTCTGCTTGTGAAATTAAAAATTAAATAATCAAATTTAATTATTTAATACTCTATATCACAAATACATTTTTCCAACAGAAAAATTTGAGACATAGCACGTTTTGTATATATATAGGGAGAATACAAATTTATTTCATTCCATAACTATATTGCAGAAAATTCTACCGATATAAAATAAAACGAGATTAATTAGATCTAGCTCCTTTATAATAGTAATAAAAATTTAAAAAACTTCCATAATAACCCTCCATCTATAATGTATTTATTAAGAATAAACATTGCATAAAAAATGAAATAAAAGTATATACTTATGTTTATAAAAATATCAAAGAAAAAATAGATGTTGGCTGAGCTGTTTAGCATGTGGAACAATTTTTTTCTAAAATGAGTTATTTCTCAACTGCAGGGCATTTTAGTACAAATCTGTCCAACAAGCTTCGTCCTTCTCCCTTATGAAATGTTCCCTTTCTGAATGTTTCTCAAATTGAAATAAACTGGTGTCAATGAATAGCACTACAACACTCAGTTGTACTTTTTCAGTTTATCAGTAATACAATCTAAAAAATTCCCACATAGTTAATATCTTTTCCTTGCTTGAAAAAGAGAGCTTCGTCCTTTTATCTCCTCTGTTTCAACAATATCACAATCTTCTGCAGAAACTCCATATGTTGCTACATATACAGATCTATCTTCTCTACTGCAAAATATGAGGCAACAAGATGTATGATGCCTTCTTCATCCATCTCCAGGCCCATACCCTTTAAGAGAGAGACATAATCTGCACCAATACTTCCTGCTCACATCTATACCCTTCAAAGTTGTTTTCAACCACATCCTCAGACAACAGATTTTTCCATGCAGAAGTTGAGATCCTTTTTATTCTGCCAAGTCATATCAATAAATTTCAGTGATATAACAATAATGTCAATGGTTTCTTCAAAACTCTCAAAGCAAGAAGTCTGTTTTCTCCATAATCTCAAAGGAAAATTACAACTAATATTTCATGGCAGGAGTATTTTTAAGAACAATAAAGACTTACACAAGAACATCATTAATTTCCATGTATTTTTTCATAGCAGGACTCTAATGTCCAAGGTAACACTCCCACCACACAAAAAAAAGCCCTTGTTTTCAGGAAGACTTACACAAGTAAATCATTAATTTCCATGTATTTTTCCATAGCAGGACCCCAATGTCCAAGGTAACTTGCAACACACAAAAAAAAGCCCTTGTTTTCAGGTTTGTTCCCATTTAATTTGTAGTTTTGCTTTTTAAAAAGCAAAACCTTTTGTGTAAACCTTAAAATCTTATGTGTCTTGAAGGAAGCAAGAGTTTTCCAAGTGGTTCAAAGAGGTAGCTAAGTTACTGTGAATGTACTAGATAAATAACCTTAATTGTCTGTTTTATGAGAATTTACCATGCTAGTTAAAGGAGCAGGCATTCCCCTCCCCCCAATAGCTTTCATCTGTACCCAGAAAGCAAAAATTGGAATTATAGGAGCAGTTGGAGTTCTGAGAATGTTACAAGGAATTAGCAATTATTTTATGCCTGAGTCGGCTTTACAAACCTTATGTCCTTGTTCCTCTTATTAAGTTAAGTCTGTGAGAATCAATAAAACTTGAGTATACAGTCCATCATGTTTGTTTCTTTGTGTGATTGAATAAATTTTACTGATAGTAAAGTAGATTTTAGTCAGAAAAATACTTCTCTAAAATGTATTTCCTCTACAAATATACATTTACAAATAAAGGAAAATCATTTCATATATGTGAATATAAGTGACGAAAATAAAACAAAAAAAGATGTTATTGCTACAAATGACAAAAGCATGAATAATTTGACATTCTATGGTAAACTACACTTGCCAGCACTGATTATATATGTAATTGGAGCAGAAAATATGACAGTTAACAATCAACGATTTCTTTTAATCCATACAAATGATTTATTTCCTTCCTTTAACTCATTTTTAAACAACACAAGTTTACAATAAAAGAAAATTTAAGTTTTAATCACTCCACAATAACATTTATGAAAGTAATACAAGGTGTTACAAGTGTTAAGAACCTAATACACTAAAAAATGGGTGTGAGTATAACAAACCTGTATTTTCTTTTTAACTCCTTCCAACTGTAATGGTTCTAATCTCATTCTTTGAGCTATCCTTAGTGGAGATGGATCAACATCAAATGTAGGAAAAGACGCTCTAGCAATTTCGGGATTCCCCGATACAAAATGCATCTGAACTGCTGCTTGATCATTCTTAAGTGCCAAAAGACCTTGCCACACTACAGGGTAGCGCTACATTATAGATAACGATAATAAAAAAAAAGAATTTTATTTTTAATTGTTTTGGAAATTTGAAAACATCAAACAAACCTAACTCTGTACATTTTTCACACATTTTCTTTTAAGAAAATAATAGCAATTATAAAAAGATTTTATTTAAAAATATGAATTATTTATAATACAGTTAAAAGTACAAAGAGCAAATAAATTTATCTTCATAAAGAAGGGTATATGCCATTACTTAAATAAAGAGGAAAAAATATTGTACTATTATGTAGTTATGAATAGATGTCAAGAGTTAACATATTTTTGAAGGTTTCATTATGTCACACTTAGGGGCAACATGAGAAGTACTGGTGATATAAAATCAACTAGTACTGCTCATGTCGCTCCTGAGTAATTTGCAATTTAACACCATGGTCAAATAAGGAACACAACTTTTGAGCAAGCACCAAATTCTCCCTATTTTTCACACCACATCAAAATGAAAGTTTTGGAACCTCCAGCAAATTTAATGTGCATCTGTCACATATGAAAGGTGTGTGTGTTCAATGGAATTAGGGCTCAAACACATGGCTTGATTGAGAAACAATGCCTACAATAAGTTTGCATCCATGACCACTAAACTACCTTAAGTAACAAATAAATAAATTAACAATCAAATGTAACTAACCTGTATTAGAAATTGGTCTCCGGGATGTGATGTCGCTTGGTGGGATATGGCAACATTAATAGACTGAGACATTGCATGTGCAGGAGGAGGAACATGAGCTGATTGTTCATTTAACATGATATGAGGATGAGGAGATTGAATACCAGATGACCATGGCCCTGGACTAATAGAGGCTCCAACTTGTAAACTTAGAGCCCTGGCATTGTAAGCTTTAGTTGGATGGTCAGAACTAACTATTTTGTCACTGGCAGGATTATGAAGAGATACAATTTGTTGTGGATGACTTGTGTCTTTCTTGTATGAATGAGAATTAGGGGAATGAGCAGGATTTGATGACCTGCCATCTATGTGAACAGGCGTGGAACTCATCGGTGGAACATTTAACAATTGCTGTCTAGAATGATATGGACTAGTAGATGGTTGTGTCTGATGAGCATTTGGAGGTTTGATTCCTTCAGCTGCATCATTTTTGTAAAGATGGGATGAATGAGCTCCTAGACTACGATCATCCACTTGGCCAGCAAGTGAATTCTGAGATATTCTACCTTGTGCATTATACAAATTAGAATTTGCAGGAGAATCTGTAGTTCTATCATGAGGTGATGGTATGTGAGGACTCATTTGAAGAATCTGTGAGGCATAATGAGCATGCTGAGGTTGTCGTGAATTATGAGGCCCAATAGCAGAGGTAGAAAGAACTAACCGATTACTTTCAACTTCTTCTCTACTTTCAGAATACATCATTTTTAGTTCCTTTTCTTTCTGAGCAGCATATTCCTTTTTATTCCGCATAGATTTTGAACGGGCTTTTTCTTCTGCACCTCTGGTTTCATGCACAATTTTAGATAAATCATCTATAACTTTCTGTTCTGATTTGGCATCCATAATAGATGATTGATGTCGGTGTTGAGAAGGCTGTTTGAAATTGTTACTCACATCAGCTGATGAAGACATAGTATGATAACCAAAAGGTGAATTCATTCCCATAGTTCTGACATCTTGTGGAAGTCTAAGTTCAGAATGATGTGGAAAAGAATTTTGATGAGCAAACATTATCTGGTGTTGATGATGATGCATCAATGCAATATCAGGGTGATGGAGAGTTCTAGTGGAATGAGGTGGGACCATAAGAGGCTGTCTCATATGAAGCGCAGAATTAACATGAGAATGACTGTCCGTAGAAGCTAGAGAATGACCAGAAGATGTCACAGATGGTGAAGGAGTATGTGGAGATTCTACAAGACGGACCAAATCTGTTGGAATGCTGGATGCAACTGGAGTAGTTGAGCGAACTATTTGGACAAGATTTCTTTCATGGTGTTGATTACCAGGGACAAAATACTCTTTATGTTGAAGAAACTGATTCTGTAAAATATCTGCTATAACACCTCCACTAGAGGGAAGAGCATGAACTCCAGGAAGCTAAAAATGATAAAAACAAATTTAAAATATAGCATATGAAAACTTTTTTCCCTGAATACTAATTACATTTTACAAATACTTATACAGCTTTTAATGATGAAATATAATTTCTAATAAACAAAAATAATTATGAAATTAATGAATGAAATAGACATATTTTTAAATTTTCTTACACACATTTCTTGTCCTTAACAAATATTTGTTTTTATATCACATCACTTCTTCAATGAACAATTAATTGCTTTAAAGTTAGTATGAGAGTCCTAAGTAGTGGTTACATACATTATTTTTTAGCTTTATTCATCATCTGTTGATGACTCAAATGTGATACATTATATAACTTAAGTATACTAAATATTTTTCATTTTTGTACATACCTCTTGTTTTCTTTAATGCATGTACAGATTCCTTACACTCAAGTGCAAGAAGCCGATGTACAACTTTAATTTGGTTCTATTCAGAAATCATGTTTGATTTAACAGAATTTTAATATGAATTTATCCTCTTCTGCTTCTATAACCTGGCAAACCAAAGTAATTTTGTTTCATAAAATATAACCAGTTCTTTGAGTTTTGATCAATATTAGGAGATAACAGATGAGTTCTGAATCCAAACATTTTTTTAAATGTTAATGAATTCTTCCCTTATATATTTGTTAACCCACATAATCCAGCACTAAATATAGTAACTAGTAGTTTATATATTGAATAATCTCTAATGAATGCTGTTTGATTAATCTGTTATACCTATACAGTAAATAAATTGCCATTTCACTCTCCCTTTTACATATTTTGATTAATGGATAAATTGCATTAGAAGATATTATTCATCCTATCTCAAAGGAATTCCATCACAAAGGTTCAACACTACATTTATATACTTTTTGCTTTAACTAATTGTCATAAATATTGAAATTCTTTAGTTATATATGTAATACAAGATGTAATCCAAAATTTTGGGTCCACTATCACAGAACATAGAAAAACTTTTTACATACAGAGAACTTTTTTAATTATCCCCCCCCCCAAATATATTCTTGCTTCATCAATATACTCATGTGCACAGACATTGAGCTCTTTCATTCTCACCAAAAGAGTAATTTTTGAAACATTAAGCTTCTTATCACAAAACAATGTTAACAACACTTCAATCATATTAATATGCATGTGGAAACAAAGATACACCGTTGCAGCGACTACATCAGTTGAAAGGTAAATTTGTTTAAGAGATGGAAAGGATCACAAGAAGAATTCTTTCTATTATCATTGTATCAATATACAAATGATTGATGATCATTTCAACATAAAAAATTATACATTTAAGCAGACTGCAACCAAAAACTTGAGTAAAGATAAATGAGTTCCACAAGTTTTGATTACAAAAGCAAGCTTCTCTGCCAAATAAGGAGCTTCATTAGCCTTATGCAGCAAATCACACATCCATATACAACTTCTTAAATTAAAAGTATTTAAAATTAAAACTTACATTTAAAGTTAAAATTCAACAGAAGGGCATTTTTTCAAAAAGAGAAAGAAATTCAAAACATAGAACAAGGTAACTTCAACTATTTCAAAAACAAATTTCTGAGAAGGTATGAAGAAGTGTGAGAATGCAAGAATAAGAAGTTCCACTTATTTTATCTATGTTTTTGCAACCATAATTTGAATTCAACTTAGAAACTTCCATTTCTTTACACTCTTACAGAGTTTGGTACTTTCCTTTCAAACTATAAAAATAATAATAATAAATAAATAAATAGCTTTCAAAATAAACAAACAAAATTAAAATCTCACCTTATCTTCATAATTTGATATTTGAAATGCTGTTTGCTGAGTGAATGCAGAATTATTCTTTCCTGCATGAGGAACCTTAGATGACCTAGAATCCAGTTTTGTTGGATATGCAGAACTGTTGGTAGCAGTACTTTGTATAGTACTAACATGGGCATGTGAATCTGTGATTCTACCAGAAGGAACCTTCGAGCTTGGCCAAGTAGTAGGTATGTTATGAGAAGATGACGATGAAGTTGTTAGTACTTCTGGTTTTGACAAAATGGAATGTTCTGCTGGTATAGATGTTCCTAATGATAAAGGTTTACAACTTGACACTGAAGTATGTTCACTTACTGATGTAGGTGGGATATTTGCAGAAGTATACACCAGAGGAAGCTGAAAAGAGAAGCATTATATATATATATATATATATATATATATATATATATATATATATATACACACACACACACACACACAGCATGTAACAACTGTCTATTAAATATTTCATAGAACCCTTAAATAGTTTTCTTAATACAGTGAAAAGGGCATGATGCTTTAATCTCAAGAAGAATTTCTCAAAAAAATATATAAATAAAATATAGTTTACCTTGCACTATTTTTCTTGTTTTGTTTATGATGACAGACCATATTTTTAAAAAGCCTGAAGTACTAGCCATTACTGAATCCTAATTTTTTGCCATCTTAACTGACAACCTGATATTTGGAATGAATAACGTACTGTACTATAAGATAACCTGATATTTGGAATGAATACTTACTAGATTCTCACGATTTTAGGATTGTTAGCAAGATTTTACATAGAAAATTAACTCTATGTCTAACAATCATCAATTTTGAAGAGTTGGGAAACATTCCAACTATTGATAAAATATCCAATTGGAAAACCCAATAAAATATCCAATTTATCCAGAAAAGAAGATAATTCTTATTATTCAAATCATCTACAAAATGATCAGAACTACTGGGATTTTACACAAATTCCAGCTGCAGGAAAATGCAATACATAGTACTTATAACCATATCAATGATCTAGAATATACCCTTTTGACTTGTAATAAATATACCTCTCAAAGAAACCATCTCTGGAATATACTCAAGATAAAGCCACAACGCAATATTACTTTCAAAGAACTTTTAGAAACAATAGTAGCTAGTACGAAACAAGTGTAGAAATTGAAGTACTTTGACATCTACTGAATGAAAAGCATCAGACCCTTTGATGGCTAGGCGAATCAATAGTTTTCAGTCTCTTATGACGAGCAATGTTACAATCAAATGGTTGCTGAAAGTGGCAGCCATTTCCCCGAAGTGGCTTTTGAAAAAGTCACCCTTTTCTGACAGTGATACAGATACCTCACTCACTTTTAAAAGATAGTTTATAAATAATTATTTGTGGAGTATTAATGTAACATTTGTACTTTTAAACAATTCAGTAAATGATAAATATTAGAAATAATATTAACGTAATATTTACAACAATTGAAACTCGCATTTTAAAGCAATTCAGTAAATGACAAAATAATAGCTTGGAGCTTGAAATTTTCATTACTTTTGCACCATTGTCTCTTTCTTAAAAGATCGTCGTCACTCCATTCTTCATCTGAATTTGAAAAACTATCACCAAACTCCCCATCAGACTCAAAACTTGAAAAACAGTCATAATCATTTCCGAAAAAATATATTCATCATCAGAATTATCCAGCTTTAACTTTTGAGCTATTTTTCAGTAACAAATTCCCACAAAATTACACAAGAAAAATAACTAGATTAATAACAACTGGATCGGCCACATTTTTCCTTATTGTGCAAAAAATTTTATGGTATCTGTATTGCCATCTGTACGCTATCAAATTAACTAATTTAATAAATTTTGCAGTAGATATCATTTGAAACACAAATAACACAAGATATTATGCAGACAAACTCAGCTCGTCAGCACACATTGGGGAAAAGTTACGCTATGCGAGTAGGGTTCGGCTCCAACCATTTGGGTTGAAAAACTTTAGACAACTCCAATCAATGCCTACTATGATGAGCTATTCTAATGTCGAGCTGGGCTCGTCATTAGAATAGAGCATCATAATATTCATCATCAGAATTATCAATAGCACATCATAATATTCATCATCAAGCTTTCACTTACTTATATGCCATTTTTCAGTAACAAACTCCTCCCAAATTACACAAGAAAAATAACTAGATTAACAACAACTAGATCGGCCACAATTTTCTTATTATGCAAAAAAATTTATGGTACCCATATTTCTATCTGTACGCTATCAAATTAACTAAATTTTGCCAGTAGATATCGTTTGAAACACGAATGATGAAGGATAACATATGCGGACGAACTCGGCTTGTCAGCGCGCATCGTAGAAAAGTTTCGCTACCCGAGTAGGATTCGGTTGCAACAATTTGGGTTGAAAAACTTTCTGCACTCATCAGTGCTCATTATGATGCGCTACTTAAATGGCGAGCTAGGCTCATTCATAAGCATTGAAGGGTTAAAAGGGATTATAGCCTTTGTAGCTCTATATCCCCCAAAAAATAATCAATAAAACACATTTTACCTCTGACTGAACTAAAGAAGCACAAACAGGAGCAGAAGTTGAGGACTTGTTCTGTACAACCATAGGATTTGATGTCAAAAGATCCACAGATGTTGGAGTCACAACAGCTGTTGTTCTCACAGGAGACTCATAAGTGTGAACAGGATGTGAAGTTACTTTAGGTTGTGTATTATCATGCGATGAAATAGTTGTTCGACTTATTACTACAGGTTGTCCTTGAGAACTCTGCGTATATACAGAACTGATTGTGCTTGCCGAGTCTGTTATGGTAACAGTGTTAACAGATGAACTAGGAACTAAGCAATTAGCCATTGTTAAAACATTTGTAGATAGTGAGTTTTTCTTATTCGTTAATTTTAAGAGTTCATTACCCTTTTCTGGTTGCATTGGAATGTTTTCAGAGATGATAGATGGTGTATCGTTTGAGAATGTGCTAACTACCAATGGAAGAGAATTGGATCCTTGTCTTGAACGTAAACTTTGCACCAATGGAGGTCTTTCTGGAGTATTATCATTTTTAATTACATAACTACCTTTTGAACTATCTTGAATTACTGATGTCGCACTGGCAGGTTCAGTAGAAGAAACAATTTTGGAAACAGTTTTTATGTTGAGAACAGAAGTAGAAATTGCAGGTTCATGAGTTTTGCTTTCAGGACAAAGATTAGAAGAATCAGAATAAGAACTGCTTACAGGTGCTAAGACACCAGTATATGGATCAACAAGAACAACAGGACTTGATCGAGAATTGCTGTCATCTTCATTTTCGGGTAATTTTTCTGAATTTTGAATTTCTTTTGTTGTGTCCAGCCTTACTTTATTTATTTCAACTTTAAGTACAGGTAATGGAGGAAACACACGTGTGCTCTCGGAGACAATTTTGGGCTCTTTAGAAATGTCTTTAGATTCATTATTAGGTTGAATGATGTCAATAGTTTCTTCAGTTGATTTGTTGACAACATTATCTTTCTCTTGAAGTTCAGAATCTTTATTTGAAACATCTTTAATGTTACTAGATTCTACTCTAGATGCTGATCTGGTAATTCGATAAGCTCTCAAACTAAATTTCTGAGTCTGAATTTTGTCAGAATCTGTCATTGTTGCATCTGCAGTAGAGGGTATTTCAGTTGTTTGACTAGAAACTTTTCTTTTATCCTCATGAATATCTTTAACAGCATTATCATGAATAAAAAACACAGGCTCATTTTTATTTTTATCATCAGTTGTATCACTTGCATTCTCCATAGGTAGTGGGTCTTTAGATAAGTTTTCTTCACTACGACGATTTGATTTAGATCGCCGTGTTACTCTTGTTGTTACAGGTTCAGAATGAATGGTATTGTTTTTCCCATTTCCTTTTACCACATCTTCAACTGATGATCTCTGAGCAGCTTGCTTCATAAGTCGTGTAGATTTTCTAGTTGATTTGCATGGTGCATCAACTGAAACCTCATGTTTAGAAGATTTTTCATTCTTAGATGAAGGTTCAGGTTTTACTTCTTCAATGTTAACAGTTTCAGTAGTCTTAACAACCTCTGCTGTACCAGGAGAGGTGCTACCATGACCATCTTTAGTGAGCAATCGAATGGTAATAGAAATTCTTTTCTGTTCCTTAACTTCGGGATGGTGCTCTTTCAGTGATGCATCCCGTTCATCACTTGTAGATTTTTTAGTGTCCAATTTCTTCTCTTTCTCTAACACATTTTCAGTTCCTTTCTCAAGTTTTAAATCCAATCCCTTCTCATGCTTTTGATCATTTCCTTTATCATGCTTCTTCTGATCACTACCTTTATCATGCTTTGAGTCAGTTCCTCTATCATGTTTCTGATCATTTCCTTTATCATGTTTATGCTCATTCCCTTTCTCATGTTTATGTTCACTCCCTTTATCATGCTTATGATCACTCCCTTTTTCATGCTTATGATCATTCCCTTTCTCATGTTTCAAATCGCTTCCTTTTTCATGTTTCTGGTCATTCCCTTTATCATGTTTTAGATCACTAACTTTATCATATTTCTGATCAACTCCTTTATCATGTTTCATTTCAAAGATTTTATGCTTCAAATCAATTGTTTTATCATATTTAACATAACTAACAGATGCATTACTTCGAGTTGTATCATGAAGCTTTTCCTTTACACTTTCAAAAGTAACAGCAGTATCAAATTCATCCTCTTCAATAAAATCATACACAGCTAATGCTTTAGAAGTATTGTCTTTTGAAGATTTCTGTTCTTTATCACTAGATGACAGTGAAAGCCATAATCGGGACTCTTTAGGTCGATGGAGATCTTTAGAAGTTTCAGTGTCATCAGTTTTTGTATCTGATTTATCCAAGAGTTGAGAGTTCTGAACATCTCCAGATACTTTCTTTCTTCTACCTCTTCGTTTCTTAGGCTCTTCTTGCTTTGTTTGAAGCTTGTCAGTTGATTTCTGATCAATAATTACATTGGAAGTAGAATCTGTTTCTGTAGCCCCCACATCACTCAACAGATGGTCATTAGTTTCCTCAGAAATATCTTTTTTCGATTCTTCTGTTTCTAATACTACAGGTTCCTCCACCGAGAATCGTTTCTTGGCATTGTCTCGCAAAAGAATGGGTTCAGATGTGTCACTTCTCAAAGATCGTCTAATTCGTTCCGAAGAAGCCTGACGAATACGTCGACTTGAACTGCGTGTATGTGTAACATTTACAGGAACTTCTTGTTTCAGAGCAATACTTTCTACGTATTTTCTAGTTTTTGGTCTTCGACCTCTTCGTGGGCGATCAATCTTGGGTTTCACTGTAGCAATGGTATCTTCAACTTGACATTCTTCCTGCAATGGTTCTTCACTAGATACGATATGACTAGTCTCAGTTTCATTTTTTGTTTCAGGAAGAGTAATATCTGTAGTATCACTACACACAGATTCTACATCAGTTGGTCTTGACTTAATCTCATAAGTATCTTCTATAACCAAATGTCCTTCATTGAAACTCTCATTGTGTTTATCATCACAGTTAATTTGTTCATCTTCTTTAAGAGAAGTATCAAACTCTTCAGGATTAAAAGTGAAAGGCTCCTTTACGGATTCACTAACAGGAATGTCACTTACAGGCAAAGGAACATGTTCATCATGAACACCTTTTGTTTCATTAACAGATATACTGTCATCTACATCAGGGTTGGATTTGTTAGGCATATCTGTAAATAATTGTTCAGAACTAAAACTCAGTAATTGGGGTCCTTTACTGTTTTTATTGGTATCTGATGAACGTTCAAATATTTCCTGATTGAATTCAGTTGCTTCATTTTGTTCATTAACTTCTGAAATTTGAAATGAAGGATTATCATGACTGGACTGATTTGTTTCTGCAAAAAAGATATCAGAATCATCTTTTTTGTTCTTTGAATCAGAAGTAGATATGAAATCATCATCATGTTTCACTTTATCAGATTCAAAATTATGATCTGCTTCATTTTCAATGGATTTTGGACCAAACAGGTCTAATAAAAAGCTATCGGAAGAGCCATGATTTGTATCAGATATAGCACTTGTATTACCAGACCCATTGAAAGATTGAATACTAGATTTATGTGATAATGTTAATGAATTAAGATGATTATCCCCTTTTCTTGGAGAATGAATTACAGTTTCACAAGATGAACCCAAAATATTTGAATAGCTTATTAATGGCTGATTCAATGCAGAACTTAGAGATTCTGAAAGATACTTATCATGGCATTCATCATCAAAATGGCTAGACAAATGGTGCTCATCACTGTCAAATGACTTCATAAAAGGTTTAAGTGAAGAAGGAGAACCATTATCAAAAAGTTCAGAATTACTAAGCAACAAAGAATCACTACTATTGTGATCAGATAAATCAGATATACTGAGGGGCATTCGTATGGATTTTTTATCAGTTCTGTTCTGCTCAGGATATCTATTGATAATCTCTCCAAATTGTTTTTCAATATCAGATGATATAATCTGAATATCATTCGACAATTTGCTTGAAATGCTGTCTGGTTCTGTGACTGACTCGGGCAAAGATTTTGCATCATCAAGACTATGAACATCTTCATCTGGAGTCTCTGGAGTTTCCAACTTCTCTTTTGTTTCTGCAATTAAAAGATTACGTGGCGATTCAACAGGCTGTAATACTGGTGGATTATCATCATCTTTACTATCAGTTGTATCCATTGTTATATCTTCAAAATGAGTCAATTGATTTTCAGTCAATTCTGAAACCGACTCATTATCAGTATCTTCATTGCTTTCAGTTTTAGCAACATTGAGTGGTTTTTCTTTATCCCTATTTAAAAGAACCTTTGCTCGTTCAACTTTGGGCGATACCACTACCCTTTTCTGCTCTTCAGTATCTGGAATTGGAGGAATATCAATAACTGGTGGTTTACTTTCATTCAGCTCTATACTACTTTCTTGAAATTCATAGCATGAAACAGGTTTGGATTCAGGAATAATTTCTGAGTCATTAACTGGTTGAGTTTTTATGGTTTCTGTAACAGTTGTTTCAATAGCATTTTCAATTTTCAATACAGATGAATCTTCAACATTTGAAATTTCTAAAGCTGGTGGTTCTGAGTTTGAAGAAGGAGATAATAACGTCACAGTGGCTTCCAATTTTCCATCTTGATTGTCAATACCTTGAACATCAGGTGGACTGTCTGCAATATGGAGAGAATTTTCTCCGTCATCAGGCAATAAGTAATTCATTGTATCTTCAGGATGAGTTTCAATCAAAGGATCTAGATAATCAGTTTCTTTCGTTAATTCTGGAGCTGAGATTTCACCACAATGCATTTCTTGTAGAAGTGCTGAAACAGCCATATCATCTTCTATTTTACGTTGATCTTCAATCTCATTGATATCTTTATCATCTAATTTATAACTATCAGATTCTGCATGGCCTGAAAGAAAACCTTCATTGTCATTCTGTGGAGTTTCAGTAGCTGCGGAATGCATATCTATACCAGTAAAGATGCTTTCATCTTTATTTGTTAATGCATCAATATCACCTAGATGTTTATCTTCACACAAATCTACTGCATCTTCCACAGAATCGTAATCCTTTTCTTTCATGTGCCATGAATCACGGCCAGTTGAAAACAATTCAGCTTCTAATCTGCGAGTTTCTTTAGCAGCTTCTTCCTCAAATCGCCTCTCAAGAACTTTTTCCTCTTTTTTGGCAGGACCTTCATCCCCAAAACTATTAGCTTCTTGAGAAACTACCATAAATTCTTGTTCAAAACGTCTAGTTTCCTCATCTATATGCATCTCTGATAATCTACTGTCATCATCTGCTGGAAGAGGTTCAAACAAAGGTTTTGGAGAAGGAAGAGGTTTTTGAATCAAAGTGGAGGTAGCCTCTTTAACCACAGATATTTCTTTTATTTCTCGGATTTTCTTCTTTCGTTCCTTGGATTGTTTTTTAGACTTTTTCTTTCTTCTTCCTTCCTTAGAAGAGCTACTTTGAGCATCAGAATATTTATTTACATCTTGTTTCTGATTTTGATCATCATGTTTACTTTTAAAAGGAGATGAAGATATACCAATATCCTTATCCTTTTTAACAGGAAATTCATTCCGCTTTTCACTTGGAACATCACTTGTACAGTCAGTAGGTTCCCGACCAGTTTCAGAATCGGTGATATCAGAGAGTTTATCAAAAAATGAGGGCAAACTAGAATCTTGCTCAGGAGAATGCATAATTGAATACTGAGACTTTGAATTATCTTTTTTCTTACTTTTAGATGATTTCTCAGAGTTAGAGTCAGATTTAGCATCATTCTGCTTCCACAAATCAGACGTAAGATCTGCATCATCATTTTGAGTAACTCCAAAATCAAAATCTGAGAAATCTGATTTGAAATCATTGTCAGAAAAGACTCCTACTTGAAGACAAGGAGGTGAAAGTTGTTTTTCAGGTAGAGGATTAGTTGGTTTGGGAGATAATACTGGCAAAGAGGATTTAACATCCTGTTCATCATTTTTCCTTTGTTCCTGGTTAGTTTTGTCAATACTACTTCGCTTATCTTTATTTTTTGACATTTTCTTTGATTTTTTTCGTTTTTTACAGTAAGGTTTGTGCTTTTCATCATCTACTTGCATTTTCTCCACAGAGCTTTCTCGTTTTTTGTCTTTAATTGAAACCAATTTTTCCTTACTTGAATGATCAGATTTCAATTTTTTCTGAGATGACATGAAATCTGAATCTTGTTTACCCTCTTTAGATTTCTTCTTGTAATTTTTCATATCATCTCCAGATTTTTTGTGGATTTCATAATCCATACTCTCACTATCCTGTTTGAGTTCAATATTCTTCTCTCTTTTCACTTTCTTAGGTTTGATGTCCTTCTCTTTAGATTTTTGCTGTGTTTCAGAATCAGAAAGCTCATAATCAGATTTTAATATTTTCTTCATTTTTTCAAGGCGAGGTTTGGATCGACTTTGAGATGACTTCTTTTTTGTACTACTTTGAGATTTTGAGACAAAATTTGAATCAGAATCTGATGAATCAGAATTTAGTAAATCAGTTTTCTTTTTTCTAACTTTAAGACTACTTGATTGTCTACGAGATACATTATAATCAAAGTCAGAGTCTGTAGCAGAATCACTGAAATCTTTTTCCATTTTACTGATTCTACTACTTGAATCATTTGGTATGGCATCATCATCAGATGAACTCTGAATCACCAATTTTCGTTTACGAGGCTGTTTAATTTTTGTCGATTTGGTTTGAGAATCAGATTCACTTGAATGATGACTGCCTGAATCTGAATCTTTATCACTGTCTTGATCAGCTAATTTACTTTTTTCTTCCCGCTTAGCACGACTTTGTTTTAGTTTGCTGAAAGATTGCTGCCTGACAGATTCTAAATCACCTGTTTGGTGCTTAAGAGTTTGAGATTTACTAGAGCGTGCTTTCACTTTATCATACATAGAAAAGTACACAGGTTCATCTTCTAGCAAACTCTGAATATCAAAGGGTAGAGATGATAATGATGATTTTTTAGATTTCTTCTCATTTGACTTTTTCTCATTTTTAGCTTCTTCACTTTTACATTCATTATCACTCTCATTCTTCAATTCATATTTTATTTCACTTTTTGTTTTATGCTTACTGACTGATTTATTATCTTTTTTACCTTCGTGTTTGGATTCACCCTTACTTTCGTGTTTGGATTCACCCTTACTTTCGTGTTTGGATTCACCCTTACTTTCGTGTTTGGATTCACCTTTATTTTCGTGTTTGGACTCACTCTTGCTTTCGTGTTTAGATTCCCCTTTATTTTCATGTTTGGATTCACCTTTATTTTCATGTTTGCATTCGCCTTTAATTTCATGCTTGGACTCGCCCTTACCTTCATGCTTAGTTTCACTCTTAATTTCATGCTTTGCTTCAATCTTACTTTCATGCTTTGTTTCATTCTTACTTTCATGCTTTGTTTCACTCTTACTTTCATGCTTTGTTTCACTCTTACTTTCATGTTTTGTTTCACTCTTACTTTCATGCTTCGTATCACTCTTACTTTCATGTTTAGCCTCCCCTTTACTATCATGTCTGTTATCACTTTTACTCTCATGTTTGCTCTCATTTTTACTAGAATGAGATTCCTTCTTTGATTTGTTAGGAAGATTGGTTGAATTTGCACTTTTCTCTTTCTCAGAATTTCTTCTTTCTCTAGATTTGGTTCTTTGTTCCTTATTAGTACTAAATTCTTTGGAATCTCGCGATTTCGTACGTTTCTCTTCTTTACTTTTATGTTCTGGCTTAGATTTTTCTTTGAAATCTGATTTAATTGTGCATTTAGAGTCAGTTTTTGTTTTTTCAGGAATGTTAGAGCTAGGTTTTGAAACTGATACTTTACTTTTTTCAGTTTTAATAGATTTTTCTTTCTTTTCTAATTTTCTCGAGTGTTGTTGAACTGGTGGAGATGAAGAGCGATCTTGAGCAACATTTTTACTAAGCTTGGGCTTTTTTGGTTCTGGTTCAGATGTTTTATCATGCTTTAACCAACTTATTTCTTGACTGTCTCTGCTGGAATCTAAAGATTTCACAGATTTACTGGATTCTGATTCAGTGCTATCAATGGATGACACTCTCTTCTTAGCAGCAGGACATAAAGGGTTCACAGATGAATCAGAACCAGGATTAGTAGAAAAAGATTTGGCACAAGAGTCGAGGTTAGTTTTGATTTCATCTTTACAACCATTTTCTCTCCAATGGCTTGTCCCTTCATGAAAGGAAAGTCTTGAATCCTTAGAATCACAGAAATCTTTCTTATTATGTTCAAATGTGTTAAAATGTAGATGATCTTTTGGAAAGGACACACAGCTTTCTTTCCTCAACGGAATGTTAGTTATATTATGTGCTGGTAACTCCTTTTTTATAGGAACCTTACACTCAATTTCAAATTTACAAACAGCTTCAGTGGCATTATCCACCGGTGATGCAGGCTCTTTTCTAATATTAGGAGGTGAATTTAAAACTAGTGCTTGAGACTGTACATCAACAGAACAATGAAGAGGACTTTTGAGAGATGTTGCAAGAGTTGATGAATTAACATGAAAATTTGCTTCGGGTTTTGTTTTAATAGAATTGAAAATATTTGGTACTTTAGAAACATGATCCACCAAGTTAATGCTGTAACTGTCTGCGTTTTTTATAGTTGAAGTTATATTGTAAGAAGCAGTACATGGAGAGCATGGAGTGAATGCTTGATTAGCCAGTTGAGAATTATACTGCAATGGTGGAGTAATAGGAGATAAAATGTTACCCACAGCACTCTGTGGAGTTGCAGGAGGAGATATAATTCCTTGTGCGACTAGTACTGTAGTAGAATTATTAACTAGGGAAGACTGATTCAATTTTTGGACAGCTGGAGCAATAGGAGATGAGAACTCTTTTGCTGCAGCTTTTGTTCGAAATGTGGGCTTCACTCTCGGAGGTGATGCATCCACTTTCACATCTAAAGGTTCATATTTTTCATCGATACGCTGCAACCTCTTGGAATCTTGGTCAAAAATGGTTGATCGAGCCATTAGAGATTTAACAATTTCCGAAGGTTCACGAATTTCAGGAGTTAAAAAATTAAATCTTGACCTTTTAATTGGACATTTGGAAACTTCAGGCATCACAACAGGCACAGCATCTGGAGTAACAGCAGAAGCCGTTCTTGTAGATCCTGACCATATGTTGAACTTTTCATCTAATGCTTTTATTCTATCTTCGATAGATGGACGGCTTGGAGATGTAGATGGTGAAAATTCTGATTCAGAAGAACTATGAAGTTCTTTAATCTTCTCAGCTATGTTTTTTGGAGATTGTATTGACTCCACATTAGATATGGTTTCAGAAATTTCATTTATTACATGCGATTCAATTGGAGATATTGAATCCAAAGGTGAAACAGTAGCACCGTTAACCTTTTCCTCTGCAAGCGTTTCTTTTGCTTTCTTTTCCATTTGAAAATCTTGGAGTAAATCTGTGATACGGACATTTTTACTAGATGTATATGAACTAGGAGAAAAACCAGCTCTTGGACTGTGAGCTGTTGTGCTCTTTGGTGAAGTCAAAACACTTGGAGATGATTTAGGAGACCTTAATGAAGCAGCAAATTTAGGAAGAGGAAGGGACAAAGGACTAATGTCTCTTTCTCTTTTTATTTCATGTCGCACATCAGAATGAGTTCGTAACAATAGGAGACGATTAGGTACATCTGATGGGAATGAAGATGAGTTCAAAGACTTTTTGTTATTTGGAGCATCATCATCTGAGAAAATTTCCTCCTTAATTTTTGGATGAGATACAGTCAATGGACCATTAGATTCACCATCATGAAAATGGATATCACTTACAGAATTGCATTCCTTCTTCCATGACACATCTGAAGTAACAGGAGAAGCTGCACATAAAAAAGAGTCAATGTTCTCCTGTGCATTCGGAAGACATGTTTCATTATCCACAGAAATTCTGCGGCATTTTTGTTGATCAGATCCTTTCCTGGGGTCTAAATGTTTTTGAAATATGAAAGAGTCCAATGATAAAGAAATACAACTATTACTGTCTATGCCATCCACTTTTGATTTAAGTTTATTTAAAATTGTAGAGTCCCTGATCACATTTTTTCCCATCTTAATTCCACATTCATCTTTGGTTAAGAATTTTCCATTTTCACTCTCACACAGTGGGTTAGTTTCAGAACTAGAAGAAGGAGATCTGTGTTTCTTGAGAATGATTCGATCACCATCGACTAAACCTTCTGTGTCATTAGAGTTGACATTTTCACCAAGTTGGTCCAACAAATGTAACAGGTGTACTTTATTTTTTTGCAAAGTTTTCAAATCACTGGCACTTTCCATCTGTTGGAGCTTTTCTTTAACAAATTCTTGTTGAATATTAGTATTTTTAGATTCACAATTGTTTTCTTCAACAAGAGCATCAGGAACACAGTTTTTTGCTGGTTTTAAAGAATTAATGTGGCTGCTTTGAATTTTTCCTTTCACTCTTTCACCTAAAGATTTTGAAAGCAAAACATTCAATTCCTTGTTGCTTCTGATGTTTGAAGAACCTATAAAACGTTTCCTTCTTTCTGCATGTCCAAGCTGATCACCAATAGAAATGGATTCATCAGCACTCTCAGCATCAACAGATGAACGAGACTTAATAGAGTCAGTTTCTCCCTTGGAAAGCCCTTTATCTATAGAGTCTTTTTCAGAGCTACTCCTAGGAGATGTATAAGAAAGATCTGTCATAACCTCATCACTTTTGGTATCACTCTTGCATCGAGAGTCTTTATAGTCAAAATTGGTTTCCATGTCATCTGAAACTGTATCTCTGCAAGGACTGCTCACCAGAGATGAATTATGGCTTCCAGGACTTTTAATCCGGTGGTGTAAACGTTCTTTTAAAGATTTTCTATCTTTTGAAACAGGACTGGTACTTCTACTTTGATGACAAGAACGAGTTGGAGATAAACTGTGATGACTTTCTTGATCACTTATACTGTTTCGCAGTTTATTTCTCTTGCGATTGGGGCATTCGGGGGTTTCAGCATATTTGGCTGGACGTTCAATTTTACCCTCAAACATGGTAACTTCGGGTACATTTTCCTCACGAGAATTGTACCTATTTAAAAAAAGAAAGAAAAGCAGAAATTTAACCAATTTCTTCTATATTTACAAAAGAAAAATAATAAATTTCACATAAGTACATTGAAATATACCCAAACAATCTCAAAATTGAATATGAATTACAAGAAAATATTCTTTACAAAATACTTTTAATTTATAAAATTACATTCAAATTTGAATTTTAATATTTTAATACATGATTCAACAAACATAAACAGTCTGATATGTTAAATGTGCTCTTAAAATAATTTTTCTACACATTAGTTTGTGAAATAAGTAATTACAAAAATTTATTAAGTAAAAATACACATATCCCCATACTTGGTTCCACCTTTCAATTTTGACAACAAATATTTGTTTACCATTTTGAAATAATGTAGTAAAGCACAACAAATGTAGTTCTTTTAAAATGGATATTCTTTTTTCTTTAATTTAACAACTGACTAAAAAAGCAAAACACCCATTTAAAACAAATCTAATTATTTTTAAGAAAATTTAGCAGTCAATAATACATCATATTCACAAACTCATAATCTTGAATTTTGCAAGTATTTATGTATATAATTGAAGCCTGTAGACAATAGTTAAATAGTAATAAAAAAGAACTATTTCTCATTAAATCTAATAATAAAACATAGTTTATGGATGTCATAAGTTATAAATTCAACAATGTTGTTTTTCCTTTACCTATCCTTATCTTACTCTAAGTACTTAAGACATTAATCGAGAGAGAGATAAAATTATTGTATTTTTTCCCTTTCATATAAACTGTACCAACCACATGAAGAAAAAAAAAACATCCTAAGATTGAATAACTTAAATTATTTCAGCTACAGGCAATCAACAGTACATATTCTGTTGCAGAGTTTTAAAGTGGAACATATTCCAAATTCCTTAGAAATTTCATGGTAGAAGAAACACAAGAGAAATCTCATAAATATTTTCCAGAACAGGTGTGTCCATGAGCTTGGTCAAAAATAGTAATTATCTAGTCTAGATAACAACCAGAACCTTAAAAATGCTACATTGCATTGTAAAAGTTGAGTACAAAAAGCACTAATCTTTTAGCCATTAATATGAATTATAAAAAATATTTTAGTAATTAAGACTGTTTTGAATAGCACAACAGTATCAAATGATTTAAGGCAACTTGCCAAACTAAAGCAAAACGAAAATACAGCACCATCCTAAATAAAAATTTAAAAAGAAATTCAGTTCAGCAGAAGAATTGATAAAAAATAATGTACTTGTCAACAAAATGAAGAAATAAATTCATACTTTATTTTTTAAGCATTTATTACGCAAGTGTGAAAAAATATAAATGTAATTTCCTTATTTTCATATTCTGTATCTAATAATAGAATACTATGTATGTGGCGGTCGCGAAACGGCAGCGTAGATTCTAACCCTGGACCAAGGGATCCGAAGATGACGGGCCTACCAATCAGGCTGGTTGAGTAAGGCCCTTTTAACCAGTGGCGCTGCTGTAGAAGGAAGTCACTACATGTACAAGTATATTATTTTAAGATTTTAATGAAACAAACATTCTATTTTTTAACTCCTGTCTCTCATTATCGTATTCTTATACACATATGGAGCTCTTATTTTAGAGATGAAAATTGACATTCAAGGGAAATTTTTTAAATGTTCACCAAAATGAAATTTTTAGTTCATAACTACTTTTTAAGTTAATGAAGTGTTATCTAACAGTTGGCCAAAATACCTACACGTACTAACTGAAGATACTAATTAGTGTGGGAAAAATATATCATTTATAATGACAACTCTTTAACTTTTCCATAAAATTGCAAACAATAGATGAGTGAGTGAAAGTGAAGGTTACTGGCACAAGAGCCAGATGTGGCTATGCTGCTGCATCAAACAGGTTGTAACTATGGTCTACACATGAGAAAAATTGAAAAAAGGAAAAAAATTGGTAGACAAGAGGGAGCAAACAATATATAAATACAAAAAAAAAAAAAAAAAAAAAAATATTGAAAGCATTGTTAGAAACAAATATGAATATTTTATTTCATTCATGCTAAGAAACTACACACATTTCAAAAAGAGAATAATTGTACATAAACTGATTAAAATGCAGAAGCTTAGCAAAATGCAGTTATATAAATATTTAAGATAAAATTCTTAAGGAGAATTTTTCATGAATGGAGAATTAAATGTATGCTTTCAACTGAACACACATATTTGATTTGATAAAATTAAAAATTGATACATTAATTTTAAAAATTAAATTACTTTAGTAATAATATGCTGTGTATCTTTTTTTTAAAAAAAGGTATATTTTACCAAAGGAAAAAAAAATCTAATAAATATTTCTGTTTGAACCAAATTGGTACCATTTCTGATAATTGAAAGGAGAGGGAGAGGAAGAGAACAAATAATTTACATATTTTGAACAGCCTACACTTACCCCAAAATGGAGAGAAAAATCGACACAGGTTGTTAAATATTTTCAGTAATGTATTTTTTTTTTAATTAAAGAAATGCTTGAAAATTTAAATGAAACAAACCTATGCCTTCTTTCCCCAAATTCATCATGGTAAATTTCATATCGGGCAGGAAAACCTTGCCCGCGTCCTCTAGAAGAAAATCCAGCCCGCTGGCCACCTCTAAAATTTCCTCTTGGCGGTCTTGGTTGACCTTCATACCTTGGATAAACCCGATTTTCAAATCCTATTCTTTGCTCCCTAGATAATAGATAATAATTAATAATCACCATGCAAGTAGAATTGGTTTTTTTTAAACATATATACTAACATTTAAATTCCTCTCTATATTAATAACAAATCCAAAATTATACATTAAATTCCAAATTTTTTAACAAAATGAGGAAATCAAACCTTAAATTAACATGTAGTTATACTGATTTGAAACATCCTGCAGCTCAAGCAATATATTTATTAGTAAACATAAAAGATATGGGAGAAAGGAACTATTAAATTTACTTCACATAAAAGCTTTAGAGAGATGTACTACATACTTTCTTCCTTTAATTTAACACAATACAATGACACTGAATTCATACTTCAGAAACATTTAGAATTATATTATTAACAGATTTTAACTTACAAAATATTTTTACAAAACTAATTTTATTTCTTATAATTCCCCCTCTCCTATAAAGATTGTACAAATACGTGGACAGTAAATTTTGATAAATCAACAATTGAATTTTATTTCCTCAATTTAACAACCTATGCACCCCAGTGCAATAAAAGTGGAACTCTAAGGTACACAAATAGCATTAAATATTTTAAAGAGCGACTAGAGAAACAATATGTTCATCCCACTAGTTCAATTACCAAGGCTCAGGTAAAATATATTGAATAACCAAAGCAAAACTAAATTTGGTTTTGAAATAAATCTTGTTCTTACAGCTGATTTGCTTACAGGAAACCTATATATATATATATATATAACACGTGGATCAATAAGTTCCGAGACTAACCAAAAGATGGCGCTCATAGTAAACCAGTAACCAGGTCTTTCTAGAGTACTAACCTTTGCTTGAAACGTGTCAAAATTTTAAGTCGATCGGACCAGAAACAGCTGAGTTATCGAGGTTGGAGTAAAGTCGTTTTGTAGTTTGTTTTAAAAATGGAAAAAACCGAGTTTCGTGTTCTGATAAAACATTGTTTTTTAATGGGTAAAAATACCGTGCAAGCGAAACAATGAATTGAAAAATGTTACCCGGACTCTTGTCCATCAAAAGCAACGATTTGTCGGTGGTTTGCCGAGTTTAAACGTGGTCGTACCGACACAAATGATGCGGAACGCTCGGGTAGACCTGTGGAAGCCGTTACACCGGAAAATGTGAGTGAAGTGACAAAAATTATAATGAAAGATCGTAAAGTGAAGCTCCGTGAGATTGCTGAGATGACACAGATATCATATGGAAGTGTATTTACTATCCTTCATGAAAAATTGAGCATGAAAAAGGTTTTTCCAAGTGGGTGCCGCGATTGCTTTCGATGGAACAAAAACAGCATCGAGTCGATGATTCAGAAAGCTGTTTATCGCTATTTACTCGCAACAAAAAAGATTTCTTGCGTCGTTACGTGACCATGGACGAAACATGGATACATCACAACACTCCAGAGTCGAAGCGGCAGTCATCTGAGTGGCGCACAGCTGGCGAAAGCCGTCCGAAGCATCCGAAAACGCAGCAGTCAGCTGGCAAAGTCATGGCGTCAGTTTTTTGGGATACGCATGGCGTGATTTTCATTGACTACCTCGAGAAAGGTAAATCGATCAACAGTGATTATTATATTGACTTGCTGGTGCGTTTGAAGGAGGAAATCGCAAAAAAACGACCGCACAGTCTCGGGACTTATTGATCCATGTGTTATATAAGGTTGATTTCTAAAGCTTACTGCTGTGTTTATTTATAGAATGCCTAACAGAACTGCAGTAGTGAGATTAAAGACCAATGTGGTTTTACAACATACTATTACTACTACATTGAGTATTACATTATAAGAGCCTTGCAAGTATTTTTTTCTAACATAAAATGTTATTGTTTCAAATTATGTTGGCATTTTTCTATGGGGGGGTCTTAAATTTTTATAAACAACTGAACATGTATATCTATCTGAACATATATGCAACATCTGACACCTTAATTAAGAAAAACATGTATCCCTACTATAAATTATGAAATGAACCACTGCTGCAGGCTCATAAAATAATAAATTTTTAAATATGTCTGGAAAAACATATAAATCCAAAGCATTTATAGATATAATCTATCAATATGCACCATACTTTATATGTGCATGTTTATTATTTAGACAATATATAAATCATTAAAACCAATCTGAAGAAGTAAAAATGTTAAATTTTCATATAAATTAAGATTTTTTTCAGCACTTACCTGAAGATTAAGTATTAATTAATTAAAACATCCTGTAATCTTTCGTTATTGATAGATTACTGTACGAAATCAAACAATATAGCAGTTTTTAAAAAATTACTTTTAATGACTACATCTATATTAAATTAACAAAATCACATTAAATTAAAAGAGAAAAAAGTGGCACATCAATACATATCTATTGTGGCCACACATCTTCCATACCGATCATCATTTCGTAGAATTTCAAATTCTGGTCCTCTCCTCTCTCTTCTTTCCCAAGGTCGAGTACCATCACCAGGAATCATTTGGCCAGTCATTTCTAATTTATCAAAAAAAGTTGTCTGGCATTCACGACTAGCAAAATCCACCTACATAATAAAGCACAAACATATATATAAATGTGCAGTATAGTATTCCTAAATAATAAAATTGCAGATAAAATTTAATGAATTTCAATATTCAATAAATATAACTTTTTAACTTCTTACTTTAATAATTAACTGACTGGAGATACCCATCTAATATATATAAATTAGAATATCTGCCCATTATTCAAATTCACACACCATTGATAGCATTGCTTCAAAAATTTTAAAGGAACTTCGCTAATGTGAAGAATTAGTTGCAAGCATATTCCTGCCTAAAAAAATTCGCTTAGGACTTTTTAAAAAATTAATTTAAAATCCATATTTGTCTTCACTTCACAAGAATTCTTGTGCATGTCACATGACATCACTCTATGTTGCTTCCGGCTGTCTATCTTCATCTACATTTATTTATTGGTATGTTCTAAGTAGAAGAATGTGGTAGTTAATTTGTTATTTTAAAGCATTAATTCATCCTTCATTGTAGAATTTTTATTCCGTTTTGAATTAATCATCATCAATTATATTCAATGAGCAATTTAAGAACCTACCAATAAAAAATCATTTTCAGCGAAGTGCTCAAAAATTTTTTACATCAGCTTCTGTGGTACTAATAGTCCTTCTATTCAAAACATCTTTACTTATTCCTCAAGCCCCAAAATCACAAATGTCTTCATAATATAAAATTCTTACACAACATAACCAATGTTTCATACATTTTTTTTTTTTTTTGCATTCCACTATGTGCAGGGTGCCATATGGTGGACAAAGGGTGCCATATGATCTAACAACTGGGTCTGGTTTCAAAATAACATCTATTTTTCATCCCTCTGATATTTTTGTTTCTTCGTTATAATTTAAATTTACTTAAAAACTTTCCTTTTTCAAATAAATTATTTTTATTAAAAAATATATATATATTTCCTGTTTTTAAGACTTTTCTTAAATAATAATGTTGATGTGATTTTTAGTGTATAATTTGTAGGTCAGCAGTTGAATGGTACATCGTAAAATTATGATTTTTGCCCCTTTTAAAAGGTGAATTTTTCGATTTAGGGTAAACTTTTCAAAATAGCATTCAAAAGTGTCAATTTTAGATTATTAAAAATCATTTATTCAGAAAATTATTAATCCATACAACAAGGTATTTATTCGGTATACAAAATGAATACTTAGCACTCAATTAAAAATGTATGCATTGATTCTAATAATTAATTTAAATAACTAATGTGATTCAATCAAAATTAAAAGTTGGTCCTCATTAAAGTTACTGTTATGATTCATGCTGGATTGCTTTATTTTTCAAATGACCCATGCAAAGAATGGGTACATCAACTAATGTGAGCAGAAGACAACCAAGTAAAAAAAAAATCTTAATTAATTATTGATTTAAAAAGATTTAATTCACCATATCTGACTATAATACATTCAAGACATTAACTAGTTACTAATGAGTTTCAATCAGAATGGACAGCATAATGAGAATTATGGAGTCAAACAAAGTAAAAACAGGTGAACTTCTGTACAGAATACTATCGTTATCAAATATTTTTAAATTAAAAATGATAAAAACTAATGTTAATTATTGTCTATCAGTTGGTCAGTACATCTGCATAAATATTCTGAGATATTATAATTAAATCAATTTAAAAATCATTTTACTTTATATACCTGAAGCTTTTTTCCTTGAAGTATTCTTCCTCTCATTTCAGAAACTGCAATTTGGGCAAATTCAACGCTTTCATAAAAAACCAGAGCATGGCCTTTTTCCCTATCAACAGCAGTATATGCCACAAGACCAAAGCGACTGAAATGACGAGCAAGGAATTTATCAGAAACTGAATCCACAATACCATCTAACCAAACACAGTTCGTTGGCATACTCTTTCCAAATCCCAGTTTAATTCGATTAGCACCTAGATTTTCACCATCTAATTTTCTCATGGCTTTTACAACACTAGCAATATCAGAATACTGAATAAATGCATATGATGTGGCAGTTCCTTGTTTCTTGATGTCAATTTCCTGAAAGGAAAATATACGCACAAAATTATTAAAATACAACAGAATATCTCTTATAGCATTACATTTTAACCATCCCAAATATGTTGTGATTGCCTTCTCCATATTTAGATACACACTCATGCATCAAAGTCAATTTTAAAAGATTGGAGGGAGTATTGTTTACTGAGGTAAAAGACTACATGCATAAAATAAATTAAAGGTGATGCAAAGTTTATATAATTTAGAGTTTCACTTCAATATTGCAGCATCAGAAAATCACTTCATCTCAGAATCTATCTGAGCAAATTAAATGTTTCCTGAAAAATAAAAATTATTACCAGGGGAAGTGATATTTACATAAGAGTAGGAATAAAGAATTAATAATTGTTTCTTTAAAGCACATTTCTCATTTATAATTCAAAATGTAAAATTATGGACCCTTTCCTTCCAAACAAAAATTAATGAAATTATATTGACCCCTGGATTTATTGCTTCTAAAACAAGATTTCTAGTCACTATAATCTACTTAAATAAACTTCAAGAAGAAAAATGAATTTTAATTATTACCAAAATGAGATTAAATTCTTAAATGAAAAATTTGTTAGTAAAATATATCGAATTCAATGCATTTTTTTTTTAAATGAGATTCACTATATTTCTTAACCTTACATATCATTTATAGTAAATACACTACTCTGCTTACACAACAGATTTTATCAGGTATCTATTCCTTATGTATCAAAAATTAATTACACAACAAGCTACAGAAAAATATAAGAAAATTCCATCTAAAAATATAACTAATATTCTACTCATTCATTAGTTGTCCAGGATTAGAGGCAATGCCATCATCAGATTTGATGAACAATTAACAGATAACTTATATTTTTTTTGAAAAAATTACTATTACATTTAACTTTTTTTTTAATTAACTATCTACCAAGTTTTTATATCTTTTACTAAACATATATAATGATTACATTATTAAATTTTAATTTATACATACTTAATAGCATTTCAGAAATCAATTATTTCTACCAATTAAAAATAATAAAGAATTCTAACTTACAATAATTTCTCCAAATTGTTCGAAGTGTTTTCTCAATTCTGGTGTTGTTATATCTTTTTCAAGATTTCCAATAAAGAGAGTTCTTGTTGCTTTTGGATGAAATTCGTCTAATTCAGCTTCCAAAGGCCTGAACTCATTATCTTCAGCATCTAAACCTTCATGAGCAGTGACTTCTATTTTACAACCAAAGAATAATTTATCTTTGGAAACTTCTAAAGCTTTGTCAACATCTTCAGGTCTGAAAAAACACAACAAGCTTAATTTCCAAGTAACAATATTTTATAATTTTAAAGAACAATGTTCAAAAAAATTTATACATATATAAAAAAAAAGATACATAATACTAAATGTAATGTGTAATATTATTGAACTTTCAAAAGGAAAAGAAAAAAAAAAAAAAAAAGAAAAGAAAAAGAATAAATGATAATAAAGGTCATTTTTAAAAATGGAGACGGAGCATATAACAAAAATATAAATTATTAACTTTGATATGCATACATTTAATGTACCATACTTTTAAGACCCATAAGATACAGCAGATAGTAAAATGCAACTTAAATTAATAAAATGATTTTTTTAAGAAAAAAATTTTACATTAAGTTCATTAAATTTACTATATTTTTAGTAAAGGGGGGGGGGATTAAGATCTGAAGATTCTAAGAATTTAACTGAATAAAATTATTTGGAGGGTAATTTTTATTATTTTTAGAAACATTCAAAAAATTGGCTTTTACCATTTTAAAATGGATAATTTCCATTTGTTTTTGAAATTATATTCAATCAACAATAATTTTTACATTATTATATCAGCAATTGAGCTTCTTTAACCCTTCCGCTACCGGAGGGAGAAAAAAGAAGTGCTTCTCTGGGAAGCAGTGGCTGGGCTTCTTACCGCGCAGTGTTACGCTGTGTCCAGACGATTTTAGATATTAAGCCTAATTCGTGAAAAAAATTTCTCTAAAATCGGCTATTTATTAAAATATTTTGGTATTTACATATATTATTTAAAATGCATTAAACTTAATACAAAAGAAAAAAAGATTCAATTGAAAATTGAATGTTTTATACATAAAAAAATCATACTTTTAAAAAAATAAAAGATATATTTACATATGTTGCATAAATTTCATGGTGTAATGATGTACCATTACATGGAATATATTAATATGAAAGATATATCTTATTTTGCTACATGGTACATTTATAAAAAAAATCAATGCATGGTACAACGTCACGTCTTGCATATTTTGAAGATTCGCGCAAGATTTTGAGCAAAAGGCACATCTTAGTCCCCCCCCTTTTTTTAACTTTAATGTCCATGTAGAGATTTGGATTATTTTCGCTAACATTACTGTCAGATTCATTCATTATTTCAAAAATCTCAGTATCAGATAAATACTTTCTTTTCGTCATGACTGTCGCTACAAATAAAAACCGACCCAATGAAACGAACAGCTGAGAACATCTGCTACCAAAAGCCCTAACCCCCACAAAGGATCATAAATTCTCCTTTGAACTTCTAAGAAGCAATCAAGAAAGAAAGAAAAAGGCAAACCGAAAGCAAATACACCCTTTAAATCATGTCATTACATTTAAAGAGCTGCACCGCAGCACATGCTTTTAACAATTACTCCCCCTTCCTGTTAGCCAGAAGTGAAATCCAAGCCCACATCACCAAGGTCAACATTTCAAATAACCTATCTATATAGATTTCACGGTATTGTAACACCATATAGTAACATTAAAAAAATCAAATAAAACGTTCTCATCGAGTGTATCTCTATTGATACGCTGAGCCGTAGAAGATACGGAGCGTATCGCCAGTGATAAGCTGGGCACAGGAGAGCCAACATGAGCATATCGTCTGTGATACGCCGAGAGCAAACAGGTTAATAGTCTTGATAAAATATACGGAACATATTTTTATATTACATTTAGGTATATGATGTACTCCAAGTAAAAAAGTACAATGTATTGCGTCCAAAACATGAGAATTAATAGTACAGAATTTAAATTACCACAAAGTAATAAAATACTAACTTTAATAATTGTTTTGAAACTCTCTAAAAGATACCTAATTTTTTTTCAAATAAAAAAAATTCCTAAATGGATATCATTTTCACACATTTAATTAAATTACTTTTTAAAGCACACTACAGCATAACGATCTGTCCCTTGTCCAATGACTTTAACCATGGTGACTTTTCCATGCTTTTTGTACTCATGAAACAAGCCATCCTTGAGACTTGTATCTGAAATTAAAATTTTTTTTATAAATTAAACATAAATTTGCAATTCTTGTAAGTAGGGGAAATTTTAAGATTGCTAGCTTATTAGTTAAATTTAATTAATTACTAAACTCCATACCTGTAGAACGAACAGGAAGATTTCTGACACATATTCCTAAAGGTCTTTTTTCTTCTCTGTCGCAGTGATTTTCCACAATGGCAAGTGTGCAATTCTGAGATGGAACTGACCCTTGAATATTATTTGATGTGCAATTTATGGCAGATGCATTCACAGCAGAGGGTAAGTAACATGTTGTGCTGGAGGGATTGGCAATGGCACTTGACGGCCTGTCCAGGCGACTACCCTTTGTGTTGTTTTGACTACTGTATGATGCACTCCTATAAAAAAATTTCAATTAATATGACTGAATATCAATCTGTACCATTGATTCATAAATGATGACATATGACCATCTAGAAAAACTGATAAAAGTTTTAGGAGGTATGAAAACAACCTAGACAAAAAAAACTGACTTTTGACAAAGAGCTTTAAATAAGTACAGTAAATAAAAATTTAAAAAAATAATAAAAAAAAAATTCTTGAACAATAATACTCAAAATATTTGCATTAAAACTAAAGATGACTTACTAACTTGTTATGAATATATAACTATATATAAGAGTATCTTATTCTCTAATTTTTAAAAATTCCTTCCATCTAATCCATGGAAAATAACACTAGTAAAAAAAAAAAAAAAATAACAGCTGTATATTTTAAGAAATTAAAATTGCTTTATATCAATTTTTCTTTCTTATTATATATAAGGGGACCAAAAATTTTTTAATATAGCCTTATAAAAATTTACTTTCCTTTCAAACAAAAAATAGAAAATGTATTACTAGAAAAACACAATTTATAGTTATTTGCTAATGACCAACAGGGAGCTTCTTCTTGAAGTTGATATGGCTAGGAACTCAATTAGGGCCTCCCAGCAGGGAAAGATATGCTAATAAACAATGATTACACCTTAATCAACAGATTTACTTGATTTTAAAAAGTTTTAACACAGGTATAAACTATCATCACAATTATGAAAGGGGTACTTTAGAAATCTTTATTTTCATATTTTAGAGATACATTAAAGCCTAGGTCATATGATCAAGGACTACATATGAGTGATGGCCATGTTTAATGGCACAAGAGCTAAATTTGACTAAGCTGTGCAAACAAGGCAAAGCTGCGATTTAGACATTTGAAAAGATCAGTGAGACATAGCTTTTCAATGGTGCAAGAGCCCAAAATGGCCATGCTATGCCAAATAAAGTAACGCTGCTATCTAGAAGCAAGAAAAAAATAGAAAACAAGTTAGTGATATTATTTTAATGACGCAATATCCAAATGTGGCCATGCTGCGCCAAAAAGCTGTGATCTAGACAAGTGAAAGACAAGGGCTATATGAAGTAAATTATTATGATTGAAGGGATTGATCTAGACAAGTGAAAGACAAGGGCTATATGAAGTAAATTATTATGATTGAAGGGAACATTAAGCAAAAAAAAAAAAACTATGAGAACCACTGGCCCATAAAGCAGGAAAGAAGTAATTCCATTATTAAAATTTCACAATTAAGAAATCTGACCAACACTCAAAATTGTCCATATGAAAATAAAATTAATTTTTTAATATGAGTGATTATTTTCAATAATGAGTGAAGATTCATGAAAATTAAATGAAACTAAGAAAATTAAAAGAAAAAAATGAAACACTTTCAATCCGGGATCAGTAAATGACAGTCATTAGCAGTCCACAAAATAACATAATTGAATGAAAACTGAAATGTTTACATATCAAATTACAGTCTTTAAATTTATTGAATACCAATTCTGGAAAAGGGGTTTTCAAACACTATAGATGAATTATGAACATAATTCAATACAATGAGGGGACAAAATTTTTAATTTTTTCTCACAAAACTCAAAAATTTATTTCACTATTAAAAAAAAGTATTTCTAAACCACTAACAAATCCATTACGAGTGTGATACACATAATTCATAAGTTTTAAACAATAATAACCTTAGGAAAAATTAGCAATACTTTCAAGGGAGAGAAAACGAATACAATTTCAACAAAGATAAAAAATTTTACATTTTGAAAGCAAAACAGTACAACTATAGTACTCTTAAAAAAGTCCTTTCCTGCTAGCCAACTCTGTTCCCTCTGGAAATAGAAAATGGAAAAAATGATGACATCAGCTTGTGTTCGCCTAAACCAAAATTTCTTGAACTATTGGTAGTGACTCCAAATAAAATTGTAAAGCAAAATGTTGGAAAAGCAAAAATTTAATTTAGATACATGGATTTTAAGAAATATTAGTCTCAACCTATTCACTATATTTAATTCAATATATTACACTTTCCGAGAAAGTACAATTATAAAATAGTAATGTTGACTACATTTAGCTGTAAATCATGTTTTTACATATTGAAAAAATACTACTAAGTACATTAGTATAGTGGTGTTGAATTCTGAAAGAGAGGTAGAACAGAATTACCAACTATTTTTTAAATGGCTTCTGGCATTAAGCAACATATATTTATGTGACACCAATTTGTTAGTTTTATCGCTTATTAAATCCAAATATTACTCAGCATTGAAAAACATTGAAGAGACTTTGCATACAACAGGGTCGAATATTGTATCACAATTTAATTCAATAAGCAGCAAAGCATATATATATATAACAGTATTGTTAATTCATTTCATATATACACACACAAAAGGAAATAATGATACTGTTGTTTTTAATTAATTTACAAGTCGGTTGTGGTACAATGAAGGAACTTGAAAATCTAAGAGGCAGTTACTCAGTGATAGCGGAGGACACAAAACAATCTACCTCCACTCTGTTCCGTGGTTAAATCAGAAGAGGGATAATAGCTACATTCCAAAAATTTGATGATGCCAGATGCACCTTCTCACCTTTGGGCAGGACCAGCCAAATTAGGGACAAGTTGAGTACTTAACCCTAGTACTTGAGGAATACCTTCAAGTCTCTGTATGACTACTGAATTTCTATTATCTTGCTGGAACAGCATTCACAACAACATAAAAAAAACTCCTTAGAGTGGAAACAACAAGTCAACAGGAGATAATAACATATGAAGAAAAAAAATATTTAAAAAATTAAAAGTGGCTTTAAAGATTAATGATTAAGTAAAACTGTAACTTTCGAATTCATGGTTGTTTATTCATTTCACTGAGAGAGAGAAGCAATAAGTACACATAATTTAACCAGAGAAGGCAAGAGGCACAGCTCCGCCGTCTCGATTAAATCAGAAGAGTGTAGAAGAATCGAAGAAAGATAATTTTACCTTGCAAATTGATTTTATAGCTGGGATTTCTTCCGATCATGTGGTAATTCGTACGAGTTTTTTAAAATGAAGGGATAATGAGGTAATACATGATGTTTATCAGTCTAGTAGGGATTATTTCCGACGGATTTATAACTATGTGCAAGCTGATTCACCAGATTTTATGTGCTTGTGATAAAAAAAAATTAAAGATTACTTTGGAATTGAATTAGAAAGTAGAAATAAACTCTTACTTCTGAGTTAAAAAATTAAAAATTAAATTAGTTTTATGCATCACACACACACCACACGTCTGTATATGCATGTGTATGTTATTCCAATAATAAATTTTGTTCAAACATGTTTCAAAGATTTGCTAAATTATTTTTTACTGAATAACATAAATTTGATACTTAGTATACCAATCAATAAATTATGAGTGTTATATTTTACTTCAATAAAAGTTTTTACAAAAATTAATAAAATAGAAATTAAAGATCTTTCTATGTACTTAAGATTAGGAAGAAGGTGAGTCATTTGAAATGTTTGAGAGTGAGAGAGGGGTCATATGGTTTTAAAGTTTATGAGCCCCAGTCCTAAGCTATGACTGAAGAAACAAAGTATTTATCTGAAGAATGTATGTTAAGCAGATGCAGGCAATGTTAAGCAGATGTCGATAGCAGAACAAAACAGTGTTATATTATTTTAGTCCGCATTTCTACCTCCCTATTTCAAACAGTCAAAAAATTAAAACTTCATTTCATTGAAACAAAGGTGATAAAAAATAAGTATTTGCACGCTTGCATTTTAAATAGCATTCATCTGCTATGAAATTCTAATGAGTCATTTGATATTTTTACTCAGTTACAACAATGAGCATTTGTATAGCTAGTTTTATAACAAATTTTACTTCAATTGAGGTTCACAGAACTACTTACACTGGTGATCTCGATTTGGAAGGGGATCGTGACCTGCCACTACTATCACTCGATGAACTGCGTAACTTTGAAGAGCAACTAGAAGACCTACTACCACTAGAACTTCGCGATCTGGATCGAGATCCTGAATTTGATCTAGAACCTGAAGGTGTCCGAGAAGGAGATCTACGTTTCGTTCTTCTCGATCTGTTTTCAGTCCTTAATGTAGTAGGAGATGCAACAGATGCAACAGCAGGCGTTGCAGGTGTATTGGTAGTTCGTCTATTTAATCTTTGTGGTATAGTAGCTGGCTCCCTTTCATCATTATATTGATCACCTACAGGGTACCGTTGCTGATCAAAATGCTGTCGAGCATTGTGAGGACGAAAATGATTTTGATTTCTGGAGAGCAAGAAAACAAAATAACAAAACATAAATTAATTAAACATTGAAAATGCATTTAAAAAGAGCAAATAGTTTAAATAAAAAGAGAAATTACATACAGATTCAATTAATTACATAGATTAGAAACATTTATTAACAGAATGATTTCATAATTCAATTTTATAAATACGCCACTTTTAATATTTCATTCTAATAAAAGTAACAATCTATAAATATTAATGTCAGTAATTATATTCCAAGCTTTAAATATAACAGAATAAATTTTGTTCCGTAAATAATGAATGTGTGATCTGTATACATAAATTACTAATTTATACAAGTTACAAAAAGTTGTGGATGGCAATAATGATAAAAGAAAAAAAACACATAATGGACACATGGTAAATGAACAGTTGTGATATTATACTTGAAAAATCTATCAAGATGTGTTCCATCTTAATACACAAAGACTCAATATTTATAAATACATTTAACTATTTCCAATTAAATATTATATACTATTTTTTAAAAAATTTGAATTTTAAAAAGTAAGAAATTCTTATTGCTATAACAAATTCTTAAAATTTAGTTTCTTTTCATTTTCATTTGATGCCCATCTCACTATTAATACATATTTGATATTTTGATAGCCTAACCTTCACATTATGAAAGAATGACATGTTTTTCCAAAAATACAATTATAATTTAAAGGATTTGATGAAGAAAAACAATTTTATTCATTTATTTATCTTAACATAATGTGGTTGTTTTTAGCTATAATAACAGGGTGGTTGAAAAAAAGATAACAGAATGAGCGAGCTACAGAATTTTTAATGGCATTAGAGCCCAATGTGGCTATGTTGCTTGGTAAAGCTGTGATCTAGATGCTTGAAAGAAGAAGAAAAAAAAGAGAAAGAGAAAAGTAAAAATTAATTGATAAAGAAGATTTGAAAATAGAGAAATATAGCTAGGTCATCCTGGTACGATGCTGCATGTGTTTACTAAAGACAGTACACGAAATGGGAAAGAAAGAGTTCATTAGGGTGACTAAGGGTCATAACACCTGTTCTTACCTAAAAAAGGCAAGTCCCTGAGGGCAAAGATAACAAAAACCACACAATAATGATAGATCCAATAATGTACACACCACAAATCAGTAATAATTTCTTCAATTCTAATTAATAATAATATGCTTCATTTTCACAGTTTAGTTCATTTTGATAGAGTTCACATTGAGTTAATACATTTTTCAATATGTATTTTTGCTCTTTTTACACAGAAAGGATTTAACTACTTAACTAGTATTCATTCATAAAGTTATAAAATAAAATAAATGCTAACAAGATTAACTATTTTATCAAGAAAAAATAAAGAATTCCAGTTTTTAATTACAGTTTAGAATTTAGATTTTATTTGAATTGGTACACAAAAGTTTTTTTTTAATTTAAAACATATTCCTTTACATGAGAGAATTGTATGAAGAACTTAAGAACGACAATATGCTTTCTGATATGATTAATATGTTGTATTTCTTACAATTTTATAAATAGAAAGCATAGGAAATACAGATGATACATTGAAGAACTTAAAATTATCTAATTAGCCCATTTAAGAGATTTTACTCAAACAATATTAAAAACTAAAACTATTTAACAAAAAGAGTAATAATATGAATTAATATATTGATTCTAATATAAAAAGGCTTTTAAATAAATTTACAACAGATGAAGGGATGTAATTCAAGTTATACTGAATCATGGATGAAAATGTTACAATTCTTCATTAATGATGGCAAATTAAAGAAATTTTTTTAATTGAATTCCCTGAATTTTAAAACTAATTAGATATGTATCATTCAAAAACCTCTGCATGAAGTAATATTACAAATCCATGCATAAAATTTAAAATACATTAAATCAATATTATATTCAGAGAAAATTATATTAAAAGATGGTTTGATTGGAAAATTAGTCAAATATGATTTCCAAAAAAAATATGTCAAAAAAATTCCTCAAAAATATAAACTACAGAAATATCATGTTTTATTTATATCTTACACTTAAATATGAGATTAAATAAATAGCTGTACATTCTGAGAAAGAAGGAAAACAATGTCCTCACCAAAAAAAAAAAATATTTTTGTTTAAAGAAACATTAAATATAAGGTAACCATTTTTTTAAAATAAATTCAGATGAATCAGTCAAATAAAAAGCTGATTTACATCAAATTTTCAAGCAAAGAGAAAGCTTAACACAAATTTTTATTGTTGAGATTGAGATATTACTACAATTAAATTGCAGAATCCTGTTCTATTAAGTTAATATTACAATAGTATGGCTTTAGAACTAATGAAATCTTTGAGCACAGGTGAAATAATGAGAATCATTTTCTCAGTTGGTGCACCATTATACTCATTTTTCAAATTAATCCACAACGGGCCAACGAAACTACTTAAATTGCGTATGTACAGAAACTCTCATTGGAATATTACATTCAATAAGCAGTGAATATTACATTCAAAAAGGCTACTGGGCAATGCAGTGGCAAATAAACAAGTATTCAGAACATTCTTGCAGAAGATTAAACACTTCATATATCTATTGAATTAAAAGAATACTTTAAAGGGGACAATAGCTTTAACTGCTTTATTCCTATTCCAAATAAACAAACAATAAATATGTTTAAGTCGGGAATAGGGTGCCCCCTAGGCAATTAGCGACTTTTAGGGAGCATTGGCAACTCTTTGGGGCAATAATGATTTAAAAGTGGCCATTCGTTATGGTAACCCTATGAATACTCAATGATTAACGTTAGGCAACCTATCTAGGAAGTTGCCAATCACCAAGGGAAGTTGCCAATTTCCGACATTAACCCAATATCAATCAAATAATGGTATTAAGATTTTAAATAACAATATTAGACTTGAAAGTAAGCAGAATCTTAATTCTTCTGTTTTTCTTTTAAATAGAATTTCTTTTAAATTCTTCTTAATTCTTACTATCAATTAACCATAAAAGAATATTAATGCAAAAGAAAAATTTAGATTCTCAATACACAAAAGTGTAGAAAAGAAACTTGCCTTTCGGTGCCTTCTGTGTAATTGTTACCAGATGTTGACCGGGAATATCTGTCTCTAGATTTTGCCCTGCCTTGATAATTATCTTCATCATGATAACCAATTCCAATCGGCCTTCTCATGTATGGCTCGCGTTCACCATAATAATGACCAGGCCTTTCATAATTTCTTTCTTCAGAAATACTATAAAAATACATAAAACAACATGAGAAAAAAAACTTTTATACTCTACACATATAGATGCAATAAACTTTATTATATTAAGCAGATATATTTATCCTACAACACAAATTGTTTACAAGTATAATCATTTTATGTTGGAAGTACATTCATTTTGGCGATTATACATACACCATATATATATATATATTTGTATGTATATGTATGAGTGTATTTGTATATATGTGTGTACGTGTATATATATATTATATATATATATATATATTAGAGAGAAGTTTAAAAGAATTTAACACAAAAATGAAGGGACTTAAAATATAAAGACACTGCAATATTGAGGGTCAAAATATACATAGATGCGATCATCAACACACAATTCGTTGACCCTCCCTTTTGACACCCATTACCAAATTCCTAAACTAAGAAGTCAGTAGATCTTAATGTTTAAACAATGCCTCCACTTACTCAAAAATATACAGTAACGTAGCAACAATTACAATTGTAATTTAGTTTGTTTAATATAAGAAAAAAAGCCCCCGCGTCCGCGCCGGCAGGAGGAGTCTGGGTTCAAGAAGCTAAACCTTTTCATGTTTAGCTATCTTTGTTTAAATTTTAAAAGAAGTAATAAAAAGGAATGAAATTAATTACAAGCATTTTGTTAGGACAGCAGTATTTTTACATATTAATGTTCAACATGTCATATGTTTTTGAATTAAGAAATTCACTGTATGTGTTTAATACATATAAAACAACAACAAAAACTAATATAACATTCACACATATAAGTAATATGAACAATGATTTTGTATTATAACATCATATCAATTAACAGAAACAAAACAAGACTAATATAATCATACTAAAAAGCACATTTATAAAAGAATGACATGCATGCACATATTTGTGTCTCACTTCTGAAAAACATAAATACTACAATACATATAAATCAATAGCAAATAATTCATTAACACAGCAATAATGAATTCATTAACATAGCAATCGCAAAGAAAATACATACACATATTCAAGTTTCATTTCAAAGAATTATGAATATTGCATTAATTAACAGCAACAAAACAATAATACATAATATATTTGTATAAAGGAATAACATGCATATACAGATTCAAGTCTAACTTTTGAGAAATGAAGTTTTCTTTGAATAATCAGAAACCAAAAGGGAAAACCTAAACACTTCAGCTGGCCAAAGAGAAACCTAAAGGCTCCACAGAAATTTTGGGATGTCATGACATATTCATTCCATGCAACTTTCCTCAGGACAGCTTTCTTAACATTCTGAAAATAGTACCTATTCTTCATGTGGTAACCAGCAGTTACAAGCTAAATGAAACTTTTCCTTCATATTTCACAAACCCAAAATTCATAACTTCAAAAATAGGAAAAGAAAAGAACTAATTTCATTATTTAAAAACTTTTTTAAATTTCTATCCTATAGACTATTATACATTAATACCCTCCAATAAAGTGACAAGTGCTCTCGCAATTGTGTTTAATTTATGTTATTGTGGAGAGTAATGTAATCTATCAATGGAACAGATGCAAAGTGAGCAGAGCTTGTCAAATGTAAAAAGTATAAATGATTTTAAATAGTTATTATTTTATGTCCTCTCCTTTTCTGCACACTTAAAACTTGGAATAAATAATAGATAATCCTCCTGGTACAAAAACCATACCTTTTTTTAAAAACCATACCATAAAATATCCATTTATACATCCATTTAATTGTATCCTTTAACATCTTCACATTCAAATTTCCTCAATACTTCTAAACTTTCACAACCTTTAAAATGTGATAAATTTTTGTAGAAATCTGCAAACTTCAACTCCATACATTTTATGATTATGGAGTTCAGAAGATTAATATTAGTACCTATGAGAGCATAATTTGACATTTAATGCGAATTTTTGAAAAAAAAATTACAAAAGCATACAGTTGTGAAACAAATATGAGTCACTGCATTATTAAATAAGCAATTTATGAGGCAGAAAAAAAGTTAAATGCACAAATCCATGAACAAATTGTTTCAAACAAAAATATTTTTAAATAATATAATGTGTGCAAAGAATAACTTGAGAGAGGGTATAAATTATTCCACATTGAATGTTCAAAAAGTATGACACTCTTCATTATGTATAAAAAACAGCAATGCAGTTTGTTATAAAAATAAACTACACACATTACAATTTTCTTTAAAGAGTTTCGACTTAAATTATTATCCACATTTTACATAATACTTTCGAAAAATAAATTTATTATAAATGTGGGAGGAGAATCACCTAAAACAACGAGATGCATTGCATGATAATAATACCACGCTTTTTAAATATTAAAAATGTGTAAAGTTTGATCCTTTAAAATGAACAATCGACACAAAAAAATTGTTCAACATAAAAAAATACAATTAGCAGATTATACTACAAAGAATATCGAATATGCTCAAAAACATTTTACAGTCCTTCTCATTAATTTCGCTTGCTAAGAAAGAAAATGAAGCGATTGAAAAATTAATGCCATGTGAGAGTGGGGAAGAAATTTTACATTCATAATATGAAACACAAATCAACGTTTAAAAATACAGATATGTAACAAAAAAAAAAAAAAAAAAAACAGTATCATATAGATATGTATGATCCACGATTATTCCAGTAATGAGTACTTCTGAATAGTAGCACATTATGTAATATTTACATTTCTATTTACTATCTTATTCAACAGATGGCGCTCTGTCTGTACTAGAGAAGCTATCAAATTTGACAATTTTGATTTAAATTAGCGAAGTGTAAAACACACACACCTTAATTTGCATGGAACCAAACTCAAATTTTAAAAAAATGAATTCGAGAATCGGTATTATCACAATAATTTCGGCACGTAACAAGATAAAATCAAAAAACAATAATCATGCTGTAAAAAAATAATGTTCGTATAAAAAATTAAATTAATCATCAGCGAATCGTGTTACACATATAATCATACTGCGAGCGTTTCTTGTTACAAATTGCATAAGAAATTTCTTTTTTTTTCCCCCGCGTGTATGTAAATACCGCTAAAATGTACGTTTAAACTTTCTCCCTTCATACGAAACAAAATAGCTTATATTTACAATAACAACCTGAAGCAATTTTCATCTACAATTATTTAAACAACAAAGAAATAGATATTACCTTTTTCATTAATTTAAACGAATATATGCAATAAAAACTTACATGCAATAATATCTAAGACACTTTCACCATAAAGAAACTTTTAATCAATCTAATCCATTGGCACGTACCATAAGTGTACATGCCAAAAATATTTCACAAAAAATTTAATAAATTCAAATAATCCCCTCTAATATAAAAAATACACGGATACGTAAATTTTTATAACCCCCCCCGGGGGGGGGGGTTCCAAAGCTGTTGAAATTATAAAATTTTTCAGCTATTTTGGTGAAAACCAAAGAAAATCTTAAATAATAAAAACTTCCACTGGTGTAGAAAATATATTTTCTCTAATCTTCATTATCATTTCAACGAATATGCGAAGACTAGGTGTCACAGAGAACAAAGATATTGGGCGAATTAATATATATTGAGATGGAAAAAAAAAAAAAAATCTTTGACAGCGGTCATTTTCTTTTAAATTTCCCAATGCATGACTTTTGCATTGCATATCGTGTTAAGTGGATATGGATATATTATACGAGATATAGTTAGTCTACCAACTCTGCATCTTATCTTTCTCCACTTTTTTGTAAAGGATTTCAGCTAGCAGGCACTAGTTCTAGAAAAAGCAGCAGTATTTCTGTTCTTTTCCATTCCTATTCTATCAGTAATCTGGTACATTCATGAAATCGGTAGCATGCCTTGGGTCGGTCAAGGTATTGCGGCCCACACACCGAGCGAATATACTTTAGCCGATAATACAATGTATATACCAAACGCATTAATAAAATAGACCGAGAAACAGTCATTTGATTAAGTTCTTATATAATTATATAAAGCTTACATTCATGAAATGACGCGCATCAAATATAGATTAAAATGTTTAAAAATACTACACTTTAATCCACAATATAACAAAAAGGTTACTCGACTCTAATATTTTCTATAGAAAATTATTTCAACGATGATTTAAGAGTAAATAAAATTAACATTTTTGAAGGAATGATGCAAACCAAAAATGTTATCTATTTCCGATTTTCTTTAGTGTTAACATTAAATGCATTATTTGTCAAATGCGTTAACGCTACATGGATTTGAATACATATACTTTTTCCGACTTAATAAATAAACAAAACCTCTTCAGATATTAACAGTATATGCTCGGAAATCCAGCAAATATCGGACCAAAACCCGTCGTAATATGACGTTTTTTTTTTTTTTTAAAAAAAAAAAAAAAAAAAAAAAAAAAAAAAAAAAAATTTCGGCTATGCCCAAAGTGTTTATGAAAATATTAAGACATACATCGACAAATTAAAAATGAGGCGAAATTAATTAAATTAAAAAATTAAATAATACGACAAATTAAAAATTCTCCAACCAAAATCGACCTAAAATGAGCATGGAAAATACTTACAATTCCAACCCATTTAAATATATCTTTTTCAAAATTTTAGATTTATCTTTTAATCAAATCAGCAGAAACCTCTTCAACTACGATTAAAAAAACAAATGGAAAATATTTTTAAGAGTACGAGTATTACACATGCCAGCTGAAAAATCGACCAAGTTTGAATTTTTACATTAATTTAATATGAAATGTATAAAATAAACTTTAATAAAACTACTCAAATATTCTGTTTTACACTATTGTTTAAAATTTAAAGCAAAAAGTTCTTATTAATCAAATTAAATTAATGTACATCATTATTTCATATATTCTTATGACAGATAATTAAGATACATTTCGCGTTTACTTTTGAAATGTAAGATTGGAATCAAGGGAAGGAGGAATTATTGATTTTTCGAGAACAAATTTGAATTTATTGAACAATTTCATGCTTTATAAATTATTTATTTAATAATATACGCAAACAATTCATTTATTTGCTTTATTTTTTTTATATAAATAATCCTTTATGTGCAATTAAAAAAAATTTTATAAAACAGCCTCTATATTTTATAAATTCTTTTATTTGGTATGAAATAGACACTTTAGTCAGAGTACAATTAAGAGAAAAACAGAAAGAGGAAAAAATTTAAAAAAATCACATGACAACGTACATGAAACTACTGTTTTCGAATTTAGAAAAACAAACCTATTTCGGGAAGAAAATACACTAATTTCATTTTTAAAATAATGTCCCTCCTCCCTCCGAAAGAAGTAAATAAATATATAAATTAACAAATGTTACAGCTATAAATAAACAGATTTCTATTAAGCTATCCATCAAAAAACAATAATAAAAGTTCAAAAAACAATAATAAAAGTTCAAAAAACAATCACTGAAACAAAATACATGTATATATATGACATGTTTTATTCAATTAAAACTTTTATGCAATCTTAGAAGTTGAATCATTCAAAATGTTACAATCCATTTTCATACGGGTATTTAAACTTATAAACAAATATCTGTCAAAAATATGTACGTATGTGGAAAGAGAGAATGAATTTTCAAATCTGTACTATTTCTAAAATAGGAACAGAAGCATAATATTCAATGTTTCATTATTTTTCTTTTATTGTACAATATGTACCTTGAATATTTACTGAGAATTCATAATTAAATATAGAAAGAATAGATTAATATTTTACATTAATTTTTACAAAAATTACGTTCATTATTGTAGTAATGTGAAATATAAAAGAGAGTAGTATTCGATATATATGAAAAAATTTAAAAGTAATTAACGTAAATTAATAAATTAACACGATATTATAGAACCATATAACATGCTGCTGATTAATCTGTACTCACTCTTGAAAAGGTTTAGTAAATTCTTTAATAATCGACACAAAAAAAAAAGTAAGATTAATAAGCCTAACTATATTTGGGGAAAATTAGGCAAGTATAAATCTAGATTAACCCAGCTTGAAACTTTCTTTTCATTGCCCCCCCCCCCTCTTATTAGTTTTTATCTTTATACTTATTCCTGATTTTTTTTCCCCCCAATCTGTTTTTGTACATCTTTAATTTTTTTTTAAAGTTTTTATTTTTTTTTGTTTTGATGTATAGGTAAATAATTATAATTGATACTTAATGTATTTTGTTTCAAATTTTATAAATCTGGCAGTTTTTTTTACATATTCATTAGTTTCATCAAATTAGGCATACAAAAATAAATTAGAATGTTTCTTAATTTGTTAGAATTATTTTGTTATATCCCCTTAATGTTGTCTTAATGAATTTATCGTAACATTTTAATATTTTATATTTTTTGCATTTAATTCCCCCTCCCGAATTTAGCTATCCATATTTAAGCCTACTTTCGTTTTACTTGACTTACTATTTTCATTTTATGGATGTGTGTGAGTGTACAGAGAAAGAGAGACAACAATGTAATTTATAAAAAGTTTACATGCATACACATAGTTTTGACGTGTTTCATTCTGCTTCAATATCGTGAAGGAAATATGATAATGTAATTTATGAAAACTAATGTAGTTGATGAAAACTAACACAGTGAAAAAAGGGGAACTTTTAAAAACTGTTTACATATAATAAAACATTCAGAGATTGGTTTGATTTCCACGAAATAAATAAAATTACCTGCCCCTCCCCCCAAAAAAAATTATTTGCTCTATATTAATTTTAATTCCACAAATAAAAGGAACAATATTACAAGAACTTTAAATTATATTTTCAATGAAATTTAGTGTCCTATTACAAATTCCATCTACTTATTCCGGACGTTATTAAAAAAAAAAAATAATTTATTTGCTCTCCCAATTTAGGCTTGTATAATTATGTTGCTTAGATGTTTTGAAAATGAACAACTTTCTTTCATTTACAATCTTATGAATGTAAATAAAAATGTTGCGTTGCAGCGGGAAATTTCGCTTATTTTAATCCACTTGAAGCTTAGATAGAATTTTAAACGGTTGCTATATTATCGTATCACCATTATTTTATTATTATTATTATTATATTGGAGGTGTGGGTGATTATAGTTCCTTTTTGCATGAGACGAAAAATTAAGTGGGGTGTGAGTAAAACATTTCATTACACAGTAATACAATAAAAAAAGAAACCTCAATTGATAAAAATTCGGAAATTCACTTATATTTTATCCATAAGATCACTACGAGGCCCCACAAAATATCTGGATTTGAGGAGAGCTTCGTCAGAATTGCAACTAGGTGTCCTTATCTAACCGAATACAGAATTAAGAAAACGACGCATGGCTGGTTTTAGATCACGTGCGTTGCAGATGTTGACGTCATCCTTATTAACCGCAAGGAATGCCGGGAGCTCTTAAGATAATTTCGCTGCATGTTGTAATTTATCGACCTTATTTTTCTTCCTACTGCATGCATTGAATTGCGACTTCCAGATGGTCGTTTCACCCAAGATGAAACAGACAAATGTGTGCTTGCGGTGAATGGCTTTTATCTTTTTAAATAATAAAAGCTGTGCTGTTTTCTTCTTTTCAACAATTATAATAAATGTCTTAAACATCATTTATTTAATTCAATGCATAGAGTTTCCTAAAATAACAGTTTTGGGGATATACATTAATCTTAATTCAATAAATAAAACATTATACATACAAGAGAAAGTGATCCAAATTTAAAAACTGGTATTAAATATGTCGGTCTTGCATTATTTAATTTATTCTTAAATATTTGACACAATCATAACGTCTAATGGTCTGAAATGTACAAAATGTTTTGACAGTTATATTTTATTAAATTAACTCCCACACATATATAGATGTGCACAATAATGAAAGGAATCAATGTGATCGATATATACACACAATAAAACCTCCAAAAGTCAGATTCATTGGGACCACGGCTGATCCAGGTTATCCAAAGAATAAGAAAAAATTAAATATTTCATTTAAAAAAACACATTTAGAGATCATAATCTTTGCATCGAACATATCCAATACGAATCATTCTCACAAAAGATAAAAGATGTATACATCGTGACATTAAAAAAAAGAAAAGGAAGAAAAAGAACGCTTAAAATTTATTTATTTCATTTAGACAATCATTTGTCATTGGTAATAAAAGGTGCGAGTACGGTTATAATGACTTAGTACATACATATATATAATATTTTTGAAGTTATCTCCCCTCACACATACGAGGGTGATACAAATATTTATGGTAACAACAAGCAGCTCACTTCTCAAGTTAAAAAATAAAAATAAATTGTGCAGACCGATTTGGGTGTGTGTGGGGGGGGGGGGTCATTCGAAGATCTGATTTATAACGATCCCATTTATATCGAGGTTCTACTGTATACTTGTATATGTCAAATCGTGAAATTTTAAAACTAATTTTAAGCGAATATTTTATAAATGCCACTTAAAAAAAGATTGGATTCCTCCCCTCCCCCATTAAAATTCTTTCTCAATTTCATGATTCTGAAAAGAAGGGGCTTATAAAAACACGTCACGAGAGATAGGCATGCTTTTGGGCAGATCAACACACAAAAAAGCTTGAAATGAAATGTTTCAAAAAAAAAAAAAAAAAACATCTAAATGTTCTTGAATACTTAATACACATAACACTTAAAGATTATTAGCATTATATTTTGAGTTCACCATCCTTTAAAAGAAGGGCTTCTTAATCCAGCGTTTCAGTTATCAAACTTCTTTATATTGGAGAATGACTTCAAGGGAGAGGAGGGGAAAAAACATGCAATAATAAACAGTAGGACGCGGGTTAGTCTTCTTTTGAACAAAATAATTAAATGCTTAAAGGAAGTTTTGTGTGTGTGTGTGATTCATATAGTCCCTTTCCATGACCAAACTATAATTCTACTAACCAAATTATTGCAACATTGCAATAGCTATTAAAATGAACTTTTCAACATGAGATTGTCAAGTAAACACATTAGATTCATTTATGAAGGAAATTATTGCAACATTGCAATAGCTATTAAAATGAACTTTTCAACATGAGATTGTCAAGTAAACACATTAGAGCAGTCCTTCATAAAATGTGGGTGGGAGGTGACCTCATATGTTCATTATTTTTAAATCATTACATATCATGTGTGTGCAACTATAAAAATCGTAATACTAAGTTGAGTTTTAAAGGCTTTTTACACATTGAAAAAATACCTCTAAGCACACTTTCATTACTCATTGCAGTACATTTCGTAATCAAAATATACTGAAATTTCAATAGAACGGCAGCAACGTAACGCGCAACACAGGTCAAGTCTGAGCACTGCTTAAAGAACTCTCATAGAGTCGGTTGTTTCTGTTCGTCACGATAATGCAATGCATTTTACCATTTCATTCGACTAATGTATGCATTTATTTCAATAATTATTATAAAAGAAGTTATGTTACTTATAGTTTAATATAAAAAAAATTTACTAATATATAATAAAAATTACGAGTACTTCATTTTAGTTTAACATATAAAGTGCTTATTAAAAATTACATAAAATTAGAAACTAAACTACATATTCTTTTAATGTATGCTTATGGTTGGAAAAGAAGGGTGGTTAGAAATTTTAAAGCGTTAGAGTGGAATCGCAAGACTTAAAAAGTTTAAGAACCGCTGCTATAAACAGCAGTATTTATATTATAATCACATTGCATTTTGTCAGAATCAAGCCAGAATCAATCTATTTTTTAGGTACATAAGCTGTTCCATGTTTCGTCTCAAGTATTTTAATGCCACATACGAGTAGACAAAATTTTAAAGACAATGTATAATTAGATAAAAGGTGAATATAAAAATAATGAAAACACGCTTATTAATACGGAGTGTTTGTGAACAGGTTTCATATTTATTACCTAATTGGGAGGAGGGGCCACCAATTATTTAAAAGTAATTAAATATACTGTTCAACAATCAAGTTATTACGAAGTTCTCTTTTTTTTTTACTGTCGTTGTTTTACGAGATGTTGGACCTTACAGAATTTCAGAAAGGGCAAATGGTTAGAGCTTGCCTTGTAGGAGCATCTATAACACAACTGTTGATGTTGTGGGTGTTTATCGAGATACAGTCTCGAAATAAATGACAGCATACCACATACAAGAAAAAACCACAAGTGCCAAACTCAACTGTGGACGACAGCGAAAGCTGACAGAGAGAGACAATCGGATATTGAAGCAGTTTATGGCATCCAAAAAAAGAAGACAACTGCACAACCAAAATTATAAAGAAACTAAATAAGAATCTGCAGATTTCTGTATCAAAGAGTAGTCCAAACAGAGTTGCACAAACAACATATGAGTGGTAGAGTAACTATTCCCAGGCCATTCATCACAGATGTGAAAGCAAAACGTCGTCTCAAATGGTGTCGCAAACATAAAAGACTGGTCAAAAGATGCATGGAAGAAGTTATATGGTTAGTTAAATCATCGTTCACATTGATTGCCACAACTGGATGTGTCTGGAGAACGCCAGCACTAATGGACCTTTCAGGCTGCCTTGTTCCAACTGTGAAGCTTGGAGAAGACTTATGATTCCGGCAGCGATCTCGTGGTTTTCCATAGGCCCTATCATAACCCTAGAAGGCCAGAATAACTGCAAAGGAGTATGTGGACATTATACCAGGTCAGCATTACATCTTTTAGAATGATAATTTCTGTTCAGATATCGTTTGAAGAACACGAAGATATAGTCAGTCATGCAACTCCCCAAGCCGTCTCAATTCCAGAACTTCTATTTTATTGGGCCAACTCAGGTCTACTTTACAAAACAGATTTTGCAGCTGTTCCCTACCAGCATCCCAGCTATTTAGTTTCCTGATATCTTCAAGGAGAATTTTATAACACTGCTTTAAACCATATACATGCAACTCCATTCCGAGACGTATTCGGGCCTTAGAACATGCCAAGTTGGCTCTACGCCTTAATAAAGGGCTGTGTGTTATTTTGTAGTGTTTCCATTGCTTATATAACACCACTTGTATATGTAACGTCACAATTTTACGTGAAAATTGTATTCTGAATTCGAATCAGGCTTTATGACATAAGGTGAAAACTTTAAAACGGTCATATAAAAACACAGGGCTTTTTTTTTTATCGAAGAGGATGTAATTAGAATATCGTAATTACGAACGAAGCGTCTATGTATCATATTTGCAATTCAAATCAAAACAATAAACTGTATTAGTTTTAATAATTCCAAAGGCATACTTATCAAGGGAATTTGATTATGTGTTTATTAAACAATTGTTTACCGAGCATCAGAACGACACTGAACAGTTATTCCACCCTATCACGCTTGCCGTTTTCATACTCCTTTAAGAAGTGGTACTACCCCTTTTATTACTAACGACAAGCTCTTACAGTGATGCACAAGTGCAGTTTAGATAGATGACTTGACGCAGTTCAATTTGGTCAGCCGACCATTCATAACTTAATTCAATTAATTTTAATCTTTTCCTGGTGGAATTTATTCGAAATCGTCTCTAATATCAGATAATTATTTGAAAAATATGAAATATAAGATCAAATTAAGGCAAGGGGATCCTTCCCCCCCAATAATTTCACACACAGACACAAGACGAAATAACATACCTGAGCAGGAAATCCAAACCAAATTTCAAGTATCTGTTTTGTTGTTTTACTTCAAAGTTGTTTGTTGTGTGCAATCACAGGACTGTATATATATCGTACTGTACTATAAGTTTTCAGTTCTCGGTTTGGATTTTATTGCTGAGATAATATTTAGTTTAATTTAGATTAAGGATTAAGTACGTATGAATAATAAATGAAATTATACAGTTACGTGTTATGAACATTTTAAAGGGAAAAAATTGTGCTCTCGCCCAATCGCACTGAAAATGCATAATGTTTAAGAAATTAAAAATTGGTAAAGTAGACAATAGGGTCGAATTAACCATAGTTAAGACTCCTAAGCTTTCCGCTACTTTATATCACCTCTCCCACTTCCCACACCGAACAGTTAATTCATCTATAAGAAAATAGTAAATAAAAGAAACCGAACAGGCAGTTTTTAATGTACGACGGACATTAAGGTTTCGACTTTTTTGTCTTATAAATAATACGACAAAAATTAGGAAATGCATTAAATAAATAATACACTGGTAAGGGGGGGGGGAGTTATCTTTCTTACCTTTTTAAAATACTAACATTAATGTTTTACGAATTTCTGCAGCACAGTGAACTAATTATTTGTCATTCGAAAAAATCTTAAAAAATTATAACAGTACATTTTCCCTCTCATCTACCCCAAGTTGGTGAAAACTAGAGAATTCTGTTTAAATAAGTCAGGAAGAGGGGAAGATACGAAAGTTTTTGTTTACTGATTCGACTGTGTTAGCGACTGCATGGTTAGTAAGAGATCATTGACCTCTAATTTTAGAACTGCTTTGGGAAGGACAATAATTAACGTGACCAATTATTGCCCCCCCCCCCCTTGAAACGGACGTATGCAATTCTTGACTGGATTTCTTCATAATGACTTTGGTTATTGAAGAAGCTTCAACTCACAACAGTGTTTCTTCACTCGTCCGCCTTATTTAGATTAACCACAGCGGATGCTCTGATCGATCCATACGAGGTATTCAAGCGTCCCGAAATTGCACCTGGAGACAACAGGGCAAGCTACCTAAAAACGGGACGTTTGCTCACATTTATTACGACAGAACATTTCAATACAATTAAAAAAAAATCCGTATTGATTTGAGTACAAAAAAAAAGCTTTATGTAGAGGAAACGAAAAAAATCAGTAAACCACGTTAAATAATAATATTTTTTTCACAATGAGTATGCACAGATGAAAAGTCTAATTAAATTGTTATTAAAGGGGAGAAGAAAAGTTTTGAATTGACCAAATTAATATGCATTTTGATGTATGTGAAACAAAGTTAAGCTGGGAAAGCAGTATAACAAGACAGCGGAAAGCAAAAGAAAATTTATGTCAAGGTTAACGAGTTCTTCAAACATCCCAAACACCAAATGGAGTCAGATGTTCAAATCAATGTCAAATACTGTTTGTATCACGTTTTAAAATTCCATAATACTTCTATACTTTACACAACGATTTATAATAATACCAGTCTTAAAAATCTACACATTTAACTCTTTATGCCCCGCCCGAATTCCCTCATTTTCTTTTAGATCCCAGAGTGAATTTCAACAGATGCGGCTTAAGATATTTATACTCGTCAAAATTCTGAAGTCCTATTATATTGATAACATTAGTCGTAAAGAGCGTATAGAGCTGAAATTTGATAACTCGAATTTCTAAGTAAATAAATACTAAATATTTCTAGTTAATGAGTTGTCAGATTAGCAGATTCAAACTTCCAGATCCAGATTTCAAAAGATGCAATGCTTAGATTTTCTAACTATATTTTTCGAGCGCAGAGTCATAGAGAAATAAAAAATTCGACTAGAGTAAATTTATTATCACGTGTCACACGATCGTTAAATGAATAACAATACACGCGTACTAAGTACAATTAAACAAAATTTTCTAGGAATTAGCTGAGAAAAGTTAAGATGGTTATTGCTTCGAGGTTGGAGAATTCATTGAGTGTGACGTCATTCATTACATCACTAACTTCAACATACTCAGTCTTGATTTTTTAGCTTCGAGTAAGAGTATAAAATATTTGAGCCCAATAGAGAAATAGTATTTTGTTCAAGTTACTAAATAACACGATATACCACGCATTTAAAGATTTATCGGAAAGGAATAGCTATTTTTAATGGAATGGAGTTTAACAGCGAAAGAGTTGGATATCGCTACGCTGTGCCAAACAAGGTGATCTCGACGTTTCAAAAAAAAAAAAAAAAGAGAGAGAGAGAGAGAGAGAGTAATAATTAATGGAAAAAGAAGAGTGCTCGAAAATAGAGAAAGATAGCTAGGGTATCCCGGGGAGAGTCACCCGTGTTTACCAAAGATAATAAACCCCATGGGAAAGAAAAAGATCACGAGGTCACGATGCCCGTACTTTCCTAACGAAGGCAAACAGCTGAAGATCACTAAAACGCCGGATTAATACAAAATCAATAATGCTTTCAAAAAGCTAAGGCTATGTAACACCGGACTAAATTTGATACAGTTCAAGCAAATTAAGTGTGAAACACACAAAATTACCCAAAATTATAAAATATTTCCTGTTTTGCAACAATAGCCTAGGTATTCCTATTAAAATAGAATGCGTAAAATAATTTTCATTAACTTGTGTAAAAACATCGAATTAATGGCTGGTCGGACTGGTGGAAAGCCGAATTATAAAAAGGAATACCGTAACACAAAATAAATATATAAATTCGTCCATCTCTTACGTTTATTAAATGTCAATCCGAAAGTTTAAAAAATAAAGTTACATTGAAATTCATTTTTTTCTCCACAAATGTCAATATTTAATGATAAACTTTGTTGCTATTTTGAAGGGGGGGGGAATCAGGTACATTTAAGGGACAAGGCATAAATTTAGTAGAAAGTGGACTCTCCCATAAACAATCGTCCTCGAGGGCGAACTTTCATTAGGTAGGTAAGGGTATTTTAACCCCGAGGTACCACAGAACCTTCTTTTCCCTCTGGGTCTTAGATCAACACGGATGAAACTTAGCGATCCTTCTCGACAACCGTTCTTTACTTTCAATTCTTTTTTTTTTCCCCTTTAACATATTTACTTTCATTCTTTTTCATCTTTCTCGGCGCAGCACGCGTCACATCTGGCTCTTGCGCTATTAAAATTCCACAATCCCTCATCCATAAATAATCCGCGATAACGAATCCCAGACAAGAAAAACAAATTAAAATAAATCGAATTTTAACAAAAAAAATACACAATTAATAAATCTCAAAGAAAAATTCAGACGTTCAGGTTACCATTTCTCTCCCCCCCCTCACCCAATTTGGTACATCAATAGAAGATACAATAAGACAACTTTTCAGGAAATAACATACCAGGTTTCGCACCTCACACTCAAACCTGTTTTTGAGCTGTAAATAGGGACCGCGTTGAAAAAAAAAATCCGATATTGAAAACATAACTCAAAACCTCATGATGTAGCTAGAAACTGTTTTTCAAACAAGGCAAAAATTAATTTACGCATGGGCATATTTTTTAAATGTTTTATTTGCGAAACATTAAGTACAACATGAACGAAAATTTCACAGCAAACATAAATATTATTTCTACTCAAAAACCGGATTTTCCTGTGGAATTCAAATTCACAATAAAATCCACGCTGTGATGTAACAAAATTGGTGATGCGATATGAACATATTTGTAATATCTTTTGGATCATCCGCTGCTTATTTTATTTTTATCAATATCATGTATAGTTGACGAACTTTTTTTAAAAAATAACCATACAAAATAAGAAGCATAGAAACAGGTTTGACATCACTAAGAAACAGGCAGTCTCAACATAGTCTGAATGAATGAGTGGTCAGCAAAATGGAATTGTTAATTATTTTCAAGCGGTACGTTCCGGAGGAAAATTTTCTAGTGTGAAATTATGTAAAGTAATACATTAATATAAATACAAATTTTAATTATGACATTAAATATTACATAAAAACTGTAATTATTTTTATTACGTATAATATATTAAATTATGTATGTATTGTTACGTATTAAAACATCTTTAATTATTTACGTACGTATTACTTAATCAGATTAATCTATTTAAATGATCATCTGTTCAAGTTACTTTCCTTGAAATAACAAATAATTAATTACAATCTTAAATGATGATAAATCTTTTTCATATACATATTAACCATGATTTCTATATCAAGCTGATATGTACACTTAATAAAATAATTATTAATAATTATATTAGAAGTCATTAAAACGTGTATTCAGCGTATTTAAAGGCTTAAATCATTCAATACATATCATGGTTAATCAATTAGTAAAATAAAAAATTTTAATGGCTGCAATTTATTATTTATTGATAGCTTTAAATGAAACTTGAATGACGAGTTACAAACTAAATCATAAACTAATAGGTAGAAAATAAACATATCATAGAATATTATATCCAGCAATTAAATAACCGTTACATCAATTTAAATAATTAAAGAGGTAATTCAAGAGTCCGAATAGAAAGTTTTAAAAATGTTTTAACTTTAACATCAAAAAATAATTGAGACAGTTAGGGTAGTTCCTAATCATTTACTAACTGGTTCTCGCGTTTACTAATACATATCACTTTTTCATAAATACTATTTCATTAATATAGGAAGAGAAAAATACAAATTAAATAAATATATATATATTATATAAAAAAGCAAAAGGCAAATTGAATATATAATTAAATGCGACGAAAGCTTTTATAACCTGCGGTAACATTCACTGAGATTTTTCAAATGGAGTTAATATACCCATGGAATTAAACATTCCATTGAACATATTAAATGCATTAAGAGGGCACAACATAACATTTTCATTGCAATATTATCGATATTTTAGTTTTGTCCAAAATTTAAAACCTCAACATATCTGCATTATCGTAAAATGCTGGAAATATACAACGGCCTTTTTACAAAACAGTCTTAAATTTATTTTCGAAAATTGTGACCATTAAAGCTACCGTCCACCGGCGTTCCATTTCGTGAACGTTATGTTGATCCTAAGGAACTCTTTATTACAGTCCTCAAATCTATTTTATCTATTTGAATAAGATGCATTAGAAAGAACAAAAATAACACCGATAAAAAACAAATTTTTTGAACATGTGCTTCATGTCAAATTTCACACTTTGAGCAACATAATTTTTTTATGTCTTAAATTTTAAGAGCAAATGGGAATATTGAGAAATACTGATTTCATTCAATAATTAGTTTTTATCAATTTATTTTATTACTTAACGCTTATTAAATTTATCACCAAAAATAAATACGTGAGAAAATTTTTAGCTCAATTAAGCATTATGTTAAATCAATTAAGCTAAATGTAATTAAAATTAAAACAAACGATAAATTATTAAACGACGGATTTGGCGACTTGCGAGAGAATCTTGGCGTAAAATTCAATTCTCTAAATAATTAGTTTTAATGGAGCGCTTTAAAATGTGAGAAAAAGCTTTTAAAGATCTGAACCAGACACAGTTGGAATGTGAGTTAAAGAAAACCCAAAGAAGATTTCTGCGCAAACACAATTGCATTCTTCCCTTGATTTTCAAAAAAAAAAAAAAAATTACCACTATTTAAGTGATTCGTTTGCGGGTTTAAAAAAATGTTCCAAAATATTTTTAAAAGTTGAGGGGCTGGAGAATTACGCAGAAACCATCAACCTTCATTATTATTTACTCTTTCGGATGCACTATACTCTGCATTCTAGATAAAATGGTTTAGTTGTGAGGGCAGTCGTAGTAATTTTTCAAAGGATGTACATTACTTTCGTGAAATCGAAATACCCGGTATTCTCTCTCTTTCTTTTATTTTAAGAGAAGATATTTGAAAATATTTAAACCAACATACACCAATCTACTATAACACTTGAAATCAAAAATAAAAAGAAATTATTTATATAACAATCTGTAAACAAGAAATCACGTATTTTCCACAGCGGAGGTGAATTTCAAATTAATCAAAGCACAGCTGGAGCCCGTTAACTCACGATATATATAATCAGGGTTCATCGTTATTGAACTGAGAGTTACGTGAACCGCGAGTTCAGTACAAATATTTTTTTTTTTTTAAAATTGGACCGTAATATAAATTCTAACATCAGTGCAAATTTTCTGAATTACGTTTGCACCCTTTCAATATTATTATTATTCCCCCCCCCCAATTTTTAGGAATTCAATCACATAAAGGGGGGGGGGAGAGCAATTCTAACTTTGAAAATTAAGCCAATGAAAAATGGTTGAACGTAAATCTCAGTTATCTATATCGAAAATTATCTCTTGCGAAAAAGAAGAAAAAAATCTGGAATATTTCTCTTTCCGATTCATAGCCAATTCAAACATTCAAAGATGCATACAAAATATATGAAAATGTTCGATTTTCTTTTGTCCTGAACTTTCAAAGGGCACATGTTTTAGACAACCTTTGATCCATATATCTGCTTAGTCGGATTTTTAATTTCTTTATTTTGTGCCGAAAGTCACAGTCTAAACTTTATGTTCGGGGGGGGGGGGGGGGGGGGGCTTTTTTGCTCTTTTTAGTACACAATCACCATTTCACATTTTTCTCACGTTTCCTCTCATTCGGAGTTTAGCTTTATTGTTACAAATTTGAACACCATAGCGTGTTTATCTCCCCTCGTTGCATAACATTGAAAAAAAAGGTACTAATGTCTATACTTAACATAAGAAGCTACGATGTCATTGAGAAAAATATCAATCTGAATGCTGTAAAAAGGAGAATCATTATAAAACCGCGAGCGTACAGATCCAACTATGTGAAGGAGGAGGAGTAATTTAAGGTTAAATATATTTCATTATTTTTAAAAGATGAATTTGAAAGATGTTAAAATAAAACTTCTATAGCAAAAAAATATATATATTGCGTCTCTTGACGCAGCCTAAAATTAACTACAGCGACCTCGATTTCTATTACAGATAAATTAACACGTGTTCCGTGACAAATATATTCCTTGTTCCTGTTCTTGACACACATTCAATTATTAATAAAAACTTCACCGCAACATGATTACCCTGTAACTACGAGTACACAAATTATTTCACAGAGTTTAAAACTTTAAAAGGAAGGCTTAGACAAACACAACTCTCATATTAAATTAACATTTGAAATATTTTTTAATTAAAATAAATAATTTTTAAAAAAAGATGGAAAGTTGCACAAAAATAAAGTAATAAAATACAAAATTGTTCCGTTTGAAATTTCGATTTTTAAAAATGGTGTACAGTTTTCGTCACTAAAATAAAAGGTTTTCTAATAAATAAGTCAATTTAACGGTTATTGATCAGAAAGAAAATAAATGTTAACTCATTTTATATGTAAAGCGACTCTATACAGTGTTTAACATATTGATCGCGATAAATTTTAATGAATGCTTGATCATAATAATAATAGGTGTGAAATCCAAAAAGAATAATGTTAAAATAATTATTGTGATCAAATCCAAGTATCCCTTCTGAATCCTCCCCTTCCCCGGTCTATAATAGCATTTGAATCTTTAAAAAAAAAAAAAAAAAAAAAAAAAATGACTTGCCACTGTGTTTGTCTGTATGCTCAAGACACACTAACAATTAAAACTCTTTGTTGTAAAAATCACGTTCCCCTTCATCCATGATAAACAAAAGAGAACTTTTCACTCGCTTATTTAATAGTTTCTGTACTTGGCTATTTTTTGAGGAATGATGGATGAGAATGAGAGAGAAATCTAGTAGATTATTTTATTCCATTATGACTTTGGGCTCCACCGCGATTTTCCCTTTCACTCTTTTGGGTGTCTTTCTGATCGCGTTTGAATACAAAAATCCCTCCCAATAAAATGATTCATGCATATTAGATAGATATTATAAAGTGTGATGAATAGATTTGATCAAATGCATATATAAACTAAGAAGAAATTAATGTAGAAATTGGATTTTACTTAAATGATAATAATGAATCTAAGTGAGACGTCGGTTCTTCCTAATCTACGAAACGATCAGAGGAATCTTAGAAAAGATAGGTAAAAGATTTAGGAATCAACCCCTAAATTCGGGCTATTCTAGCCCCCCGAGTGAATCGATAAGAGATTTATTTATTTTTACAAACGATAATTCAAGCGCCTTTAGCCATAGAAAGAGAAGGAAAGAGTACGCCTGTATCAACTTAAATATTCACAATTTCAATAAAAATAATTAGCATTACAAATGAATTCGACTCTCGGTCCAGTTATGTATTTTTGTAACAAACTCAAGTAATGCAAAATGAAGTTATGACTAAATAGCGAACGTTACTAGCATTTGCTATAATATAATTTAATCATTTCGCTATTTTTTGGGTGACGAATAAAATGCAGTTCAGAATATCCATGCACTCCAATTGCCGGGAATATATTTTCTTTACATGCACACTAGGAATTATTAAGGGATATACCGCGGGATTCTGCTAAAACCAGTCATCAAAAATAATAACACCGTTAAAAAAAAAAAAGTTTTTTTGAACATGGGTTTCCTTCCAAACTTCACGTAACATATTTTTATACCTCAAATTTTAAAATCAAAAGGGAACGTTGAGTCATATTGATTTCATTCAATAATTAGTTTTAACAATTTATTTTATTACTTAACGTTTATTAAATTTATCACCTAAAATAAATACGTGTGAAATTTTTTAGCTCAATTAAACCATTATGTCAATCAATTATGTTGCATGTGATTAAAATTAAAGCAAATGCAAACTATGTTATTAAATTGAATATATTTAAGCTAAAAGTAATTAAAATTAAAGCAAACCATAAATTATTAAACGACTGGTTTGGTGACCATTTGGTGAGAAACTTGGAGTAAAATTTAATTATTAAAATAATAAGTTTTAATCAATTAATTTTTATTAATTATAATTAAATTATCGGATAATCATCCAAAACAATCATTTGAAAATTTCAGCTCAATTCAGAACTTCAAAATGAGAGAAAGGAGCTTTAAAAGTTTAAAACCAAGCAAAAATACAACGCGAGTTAAAGAAAACTCATTAGAAATCAAAATCACCCCCCAAACAATATTTTTTACATGCGCACCAAGAATTGTTAAAAGATTCCACGGGAATCTACTAAAAAAAAAATCACTAATCAAAAATTAAAATTACCTCCCTTCATTTAAATTTTTAAAAACGCATTAGGTATCATTAAACAATACCGCGGGATTCTGCTAAAATCACTAATCTAAAATTAAAATTACCGATTTCTCCTTACGAAAATCTGAATGGGTATAACCAGCAAGCTCAATTAAGCGATTGAAATAATTATTTTAATGACACATGAAAAATAAACTCGCAATAATGTAATAATCACTTTTTCGTTAAATTTATCGATGTTTTTTTCGCAGGTAATTAATATTTTCCCCTTGCACTTTTCAACAAAAGAAATTGTTTTTATTTGAAAAAATACAAAACCACTCCATACATATATTTCATAGAATAATACTATTTTTCCAATTGCAAAGAATATTACACACATTATGACACTTTATAACATATTACACACGGTTAAAATAAAAATTCAATCTGGTTTTTTTAAATCAGTTTAAATAGAATTAAAATTAAGTCTGATCGATTAGAGAATCATTTCCCCTTCCCCCAAATCCTGGGTAAGTAGAAATTTTGGATAATGAGAAAATTTTATGCGCATAAACAACGCATGGTTCATAGAGAAGGTGAGGGGGGGGAGGGGGAATGCTTCCACGACTAACGTTAATAATGTATTTTAATATGCTGTAGCAATAGTCTTCAAACTGTGTTCCGCGCAACCCTTGGTTCTGTAAATCTAAATTGGAATTTGAAAAGAAAAGAAAACAATCACGCTGGCATACTAGTGTCCATAAATATAAAAACACACCGTGATGAAGTAGAACAAATTAATTTCACTTAGAAAGAGGCAAGAGACGCGACTTTACCATTTCGATCACATCGGAAGAGCGCAAAAGGGAGAGAATTTTTACAATGCATTCGATTTTACAGGTAGGGATATCTAGGGATATTTCCAAATCACGTGGTACAAAATGATGGGACTCGGAGGGATTAATATGACATCTATCAGTCTAGTAAGGATTATTTCCGTCGATTTATGATTACGTGAAAGCTAGCGAAACATATTTTATGAGGGTGTAGTCGAATAAAATGATAATTTAGAATTGTATCGGTAAAGTTAGAAAATGGGAAAATTAGGAAACTCAATTATTTTTTCAGTGATATTATTACAAATTTACGTCACTAACGCGATGTCAAAGGTGACAAAAAAGCTCCTGATTTTCAAAAGTTCACTCGAAGTGTACATGCAAAGGTGAGCTATCGTCGTGTGACCAGTGACATAAATATTTTTATGTATGTGGCAACAAAAGCAAAATATAGAAACATATTGAATGCAGATTATGAAATGCGACTGTAGATAGCATTAAAAGAGTTAGTACAAGTTAATGCTATTAATGAAGAAATTATATAATGTTTACGTTGAAACTTTTTAATAAAAATCAATATACTTATCTTAATAGTATTAACATTATATATCAATAACATTTTGATTTATTTTAATATTGATTTAGGATATATTTTCTATGTAGAGGGATAAAGTTTTCCCGAAAAACATTTATAGTTCTAAAGGTTCCGTGAGTCCACAGTTAGAAGATCGCTAGGTTAAAGGGATTATGACGTAACCGTGTTTTCTACACAAGTAATAAATGTTAATTGTCACAAAAGATAGTAAAAAAATTATATTAAATAATCGCCAAAACGTTGTATTCGACAGCTGGTTTTCCACGCATTTTCAATTTAATTCTCAACAAATGCACATAACTTTTATTTGAATTCCCCCCCCCCTCTCCGTATTCATTCATACTTTAGGATGTGCCCCAAAGGAAGATACAGCTTTCTTTCAAAATAAAGGAGTTTTTGAATCAAACAGTCATTCAATGCACAAAAGAAACAAAATTAGAAACACATTCTATCAATACCACTTTTATCACAATTGCGACACATTCCTTAAAATCTTTCGGCGAGTGAGATATTTTCCGCCCCGCCTAAGTTTTGGTGCCCCCTCACTTCAAACAACAAAATAAAGGTTTTGGTTTTGCTTCACCCCCTG
>BMAW01053296.1:351492-441506 GCA_019974015.1 Nephila pilipes | reverse complement strand
ACTCACTTGCTTCGCAGATTCCAGACCTGTGAAGGTCGTGTTTTAAAGTTGAAATGTTAAAGTTGTTCTTATTAAGTTTGAAAATAAATTGTTAGTTCTTTTAGTCTTTTATAGTTGTTTATCTAACCTACACCATCTGATTGGACATTATGGAGAACGGAAGGTTTTAGCAACTCCCCTTCTCCATACAGCGAATGTTTTTGGACCCCGTGGAGGGGAAGACAATTGACCTTGAGTGCACGCGACGTTACGAACCCTCAACCATTGGGTCTGAAGCAAAAATATCCGATCGACTTTTATAGCGCTCATATCAACTCGACCGAAAGGGATTCCCTGTCAAACTAGTTATCAAGGCGTTTTCTTACTTCTAGTTGAAGAAAGATGCCGCATACTCCCCTCCAGTATCATCATGATGAGACGAAGCGGGAACATTATGAACGATATTTAAAAGAAGGCTGTTTTTCCAGCTATTGCTGCATTTGATAAGCATCAATCCACTGTTTTATTTACTTTTCGTTTCAGGAAAGATTCCATTTGACGCCATAGGCTGTCTCTAGTTAAGTGGCGACTCTTTTTGACGCACACGACGTAGCCAGTAGATCAATGGATGCAATTTAAGTGAGACTGTCTTATACACACAAAGGCACGTTTTTGGCGTCGGGGTTACATACAACCAGTGGTTATGGACTGTGCTGCCATCTAATGTTCAAATTCTGGATCACCGCTTAGATGGGTGGTGTTTTCCTCGCCACATCGGGGGCGTTTTTCAACCCCGTGGCGAGGAAGGACTTTTGATCTTGAGTGGCAGCATCATTTCGGTTGGTTGATTTAATCCTCCAGTGATATATTGAATCAAACACAATGTAAAATACAATTGACATCAGCATGAACCAGTATGACTTTTGTAATTCTTTATCAATAAATACTTGAGGCAGAAATCTAGTTTTCAAACTCCTCGTCCCAAAAACGTAATAGAATCAGTTTTGTGCATACAAAATAAACAGAATAGTAAGCAATAAGGAAATCAAAAACGATTAAAATTCCTGAGAAGAAAATTAATTAAAATATAAGTAATTTTCCTGTATTACTGGCAAGGAATCATAAAACTTCACACGAAATCATACTAACAACTTAGCCCTTTTTGCTCCTAAAAATCTCAAGTTTGTATCAAAATATGTCCTTAACCATGGCCAGAAATATGTTGTTATATTAAAAACATATTTTGACTTTAATGAAGTACATACAACATCACATCTTAATATCAACCGACCTCGGCCAAAAGGGTGAAACACATCCACGGGTATGAGAATATTATTCAAGACTCAAAACACACGAACCAGAATAGCATTTAGGATTTGAAACACATATCTGGTTGCTTATACTCACGACACAAACTTGCATCAAACAGATCTAGAGACTGCCGATGACGTCAAGATTCCAAATGATGCTCAATATAACAGTGGATGTTGATGAAATGTAGTAATTATTGATGAAACAACCTGCTCTAAATACCATTCAAAAAGTCCCTCGGTAATTTTTTTTCTTTAAGAAGGCGTAAAGGATAGAGTAAGGATGGGTGAGCGGCGGACCTCTGCTTCAAATCGCAACCAACAATGACAAGAAGAAAAAAAAAAGAACACAATAACTAGCCCAGCAAAGATTCCCTTTCTGACTTCTTGTTAACGGCGTGACCCTCTACACACCACCACCATCGAACAAAGGAAGACCGGAAGCTGTTAGAAGGGTCGAAGATGGGCAGTTCGAATCACCCCGCCACCAAGGTCAACCCACCTACGCCCAAAATGGGTACATCTCGAGTCGAAACAATGAACGAAGACTGTCCACAGTCAATATATATTGTTCTGATAACTAGGAAACTCTCTTAATAAATCTTATCCTTCATTATTTTACCTAAATTCTTTAAATACTTAATGTACTCAGTCTTAAAGTAACTTTTAATGTAATTCACCCCTGGGGAAGCGTAGAACAAAAGAGTTCAGTGTTGTATAACTTTTCTGCATTGATGGTTACGATAAAATCAGCCACATCTCTCTACAGTAAACAGATGAAATTTATTCCGCTGTATTAAAATCTTACGAATCTTGAATTTAAACCAACTGTAAGTAAAATGAGTGAATTATTATTTAAAGTTACTAACAATTAATTCCAATTGAAAATTACAACTAAACAGTTTACAATAATTATCAATACTATCACATAAGGATGCCATATTTTGTTGCTTTAGCAACAAACTTTTTTTTTAAATACAGAACAGTTTTTAACCCGTTCCTTGTAATGTTTTTATATTTTTAAAAAAAAAAAACCAGGATATTTCCCCCTAATTTTAAAAAACAAACAATTAAAAGGAAACATTTGATCGATATTGTTACACATCTAAATTTTTGTTATTATGAAGTTCATTACAAAGTCAAAACAGTCTGCTGATGTATGTCAAAGGAGGAAACAAAAACGTATTATCCGTACAAAAAATAAAAAATCATTTTCCTCAAAGTATTGCGTATCATTGAAAAACAATTTCACGTCAGTTACATACTCGTATACGCTTATTTTATATCCAACACATCATTTCATTTAAATGATCTTCTCAATAGAATTTTATTCGAGAATATTTTCATTAGGTCCAAAAAAATGAGCAAAATTTTGTGTCTAGAAAGTCTAAAATCATATAATGTTAAGAAAATGCATAATTTTTTGAAGATTTATGCTTGATCTGAAATCATATGAAACGCGAATTTCATAGCATATTAGTGCAAGGTTAAAAGAGAGTTCTTTTCACTTGACAGTTTACTATTAAGAATTAGATTAACTATCAAGTAAAAGAATTGCTTCGAGCTGAATTAACTAAAGATGACGTTCGAGATAATATCTCAGTTTTATGTTCAGTACAACCGAAGGCTTTGAAGATTAGTTCCGTTTCATGAGCGGTAAGCTCAGCAAGATCAGTTTTCAGTAAATTATTTTCAGAATCAGAAAGTCGAAATGAATATCACCAGTTAAGTAGCAAGTAATTGTGCATTTATGTCACAAGAGGCATATCTCTTCCTAGTTATGTTATCCCAAACATTTGTCGAAAATATTTCAAGGTTATTTATTTTTTAAATAACATCGAGGTAAAATAGTATATAAAAACAAAGCATCAGTTAAGGAATTCGCGACCATAATATCTCCACTATCAGAAACAGAAATTTCATCAACGAAACTTGCATATAATTTCGACCACCAATCTTCAAAAAGAGATACATAAACAAATAATATTTCCGTTGAAATCAAGAACTAGGAGTTCCCGCACTGCTTTAAGCGAACCGATTCAAATAGATAGTTCGTTTGTTTTCAACGCCTTGCTGTTGTGACATATTCAATTTTTAAGAACAAACGATTTAATCTTAATGTGATACTTTTTTAAAATATTATCTATTCTACTTTTAAAAGCAAACGATTTAAACTTAAAGTGATACTTTTTTTCAATATTCTTTATTTAGATATATTTTTCTAAATGTTTAAAGTTTTTACAAAGAAATAAAAATTATGCTATTGGCAACACCGGATCATATTTATTTTTTTAGAAAATTTACTGGCAACAGATAAAAAAAAAGAGAATTGAGTTTGGCTCAAAGATGTAAAGACGAACGTTGAAAAAATTGTGCCTGTGGAAATTGTGCATCTAATTTATGTTTGAAAAGATGAGCGCAAATAAACGTGATGTCCTGAAAACAAGTCATTTTTATTAATAGTCTACAATACAGTACACTGTGTAAGTAAATAAGGTAAATTTTAAATTTTTTTTAATTTATTTCTGTTTTCGAATATTTTTAACATATTTACTTCATAGTCTAAACACATTCTTCTAGATTTTTCTTTCTCTCCCTTATCATTCTTATGTTGTACAAATCTAAATTGAGAGGAAATAAAATGCTCCAAAACTTTTTAATTCATAGTCAACGTTGAGATATGAGGAAAATTCTTTCGTGGTGAGTAATAAATTTAAAGTAGGAGTTTGGAAAAATCAACATTTTAAAATTAAACAACCGACTCAATTTTTCAGATCGCACATTCTGAAAATTGCCATTTCCTTCGGCAGAATATAAGTATTTCTATCGCATTCCATTATACTCACAAAATATAATTAGTCGTTTTATAATATAAATTTTTTAAGGAGACAACAAAAGAAAACAAAATTAGAAATATTAACACAGCGGGAAACGAAAAAATTAAAATTAATTCTGCCAACGAAAGAGAGATGGGAACGTTATCCGATACAATTCGAAAAAGCCGTAGAAAAATGTACAGGTACTAAAAGTCGAGCGATCAATAGATATTTCATCCAATGGCCGACTTCCCATAACTCCTTGCGCAACTGGATCTTGAATTAGCAAACAGGACGTGAATAAGGGTGGAATAGGGTAGAAAAGCAAGGAAGTGAAATGTTCAGAATGGATCAATAAAGTGGAATACGTAGAATTTATTCTAGTGTAGTACTGAAAAAACGAGAAACATACGGGAAAAAGTGCATGATTAAAATGGAAAAAATAGTATAAAAAATAATCAGATGTCCGATAATATTGAAACAAAACAAATTAAAGACTGCTTTATTTGTCGATACGTGACACACGAACACATAAAGATTTTTTTTTCAAGGTTATTTTTCACTCATAAATGAATATGTGAACCAAATTGGTTTAATTTACATACAAAAGTTATGATTTTTAAAAATAAGTACATTTTGCGCGATCCAAACATAATTGTTTCTAAAAAAACTTTTCGTTTTCCGTAATAATTTAAAAACAATACAATTATGAGTATGGAGTACATTCTCACAACAAGCAACATTCCCCCCCCCCCTTTAACAGCTTAAAAATACTCTGTAACTAAGAAATCGAAATTCAAAATTCGAATTGCAGCATACGATATACTAAAAATTATTAAATACGAAGAACGTTAATATTTAAAACGTTCTTCAGGATCAAAACCTATACACGCCCCCAAAAAATTATAACCCAAAAAATTCCAAAATATTAGACAGAATTTAATATCCAAATATATTTCTCAATACTTTACAGCTGCAATATTAAAATTTTTATTAATAAAATTTTGTTTTTGTAACTTACATATTCCATACATCATTTCAGTTTATGAAATATTTCTGTGACACATATGAGACAATAGCAATAAATATTTTTATAAAAATGTCGAGGAAAAATCTATGCATATAATATATAACCTCAGTTAAGGACACAAAATTGAAACACAAGTAAATAAAATGAATTAAAGACTTGGTAGGGAAAAACAAATCACTGAATGTTATTCCAAAGTAATTATTTCATTTTAATAGCATATTAATTCTCATTTTTATATAAGCAAGGAAAGGGAAAAAAATTCAACAATTAATTAATCATTATAATTAAAAATTTTAGCTTAAGTGTATATAAAACTTCACATTTATAAGCGACATTTATTTTAATGAATATTATTATTTGAAGTCAAAATAAACGAAACTAATACCAAAAATTAATAGTCATTAGCAATTATCACAACATGCGCGATCTGTTGCTAATTACTTGTCCTCACAAAATTATTTGCATTTCATATTCTTTTTTTTTTTTTTTTTTGTTCGGAGCAATTTCTCATTAACAACTTAAGGATCAAAATAATTATATTTTCTAAAATTTATTAAGTATTCATTTCAAATATTTCTAGTTCAAATGCCAAATTCTATGGTTTATTTAACTAAATTTGTAAAGTTGTTTCTTCGAAACATAAATTTCATGTATAAATTAAAAAGCTCATTCTGTTTCATTTCAAAATATTTGGAGCACAATATTTACATATACCCTCAGTTACATATCGCAAAAAAATTTGTGCCCCCCCCCCAATGTGCTTTCTAAATCATTCAAATGATTAAATATTGAATTTCTGAAAGTATTGAATTTAAAAATTGATATATTTTCGTCAAAACATCGTCTTCAGATAATTTTTTATTATGAGGATGTTTTTCGGCTTTAAAACAATTAATTTTTCTGAAATATATAAAGTTTAATTAAGGAAATTGGACTTTTGATTGGGTTTAATTGGCTGTAGCCACTTGAAAAAAAGGCGTCTAAACAATTGATATTATTTACATAGATAATTCTGATTATGGAATTTTCAGATAATGAGTTTTGGTATTTTTCGTCTATAGGTTTCCCATAATATTTGGCATTTATTTATTTAAATATTGGGCAGGAGACTTAATAAGAGAAATATGATTTATTTTTTATTAAACCATTGGTTATTTTGTATAAAATAAGTTACGTTTTTTATTAAACGATGCGTTTCGTCAGCTATATCAATTAAAAGGAAGTGTGTGTAGCCAATGTAGCGGAAAGATGACTCAACACAGAATCTGTGGGTACTGGCGGAGAGTACCTCGAAGCAGGTGTTCCCCCTGCCTTGAAATTTTCTTAAGATGTTTAAAACTTTTCATTTTAAAGTGGCTCATTTTGTCCTCACTGTGCAAAGATTCTTGCACATAATACATCACATGACGTCGCGGTGCATATTTGGTAGCACAGAATCGGCGCTTATTACGACGCCATGGTCAATTTTGATATTTACAACCATATTTATTCATGTTAAATATTTACAATTTATAGCCATATTTATTTATTTGTTTGTTCTTTCAAGCAAATAACAATTCTTTTTTGTATAAATTAGAGCAGAAAAAGATTCTTCCAAAATGTAAAATTTCGTTAAGGGAAACACAGTACCTGTGAGAGTTTTTTTTTTTTTTTTTAAAGGCATTGTTGTTCTTACAGAGATATTACTGCAAGAGCAATAATGCGGGTTCATACGAAGTACTGCTAATACCAAAGAGGAACTTTAAAACAGCCAGAATTTATAAAAGTACAATTTGTGACCAGAATTTCAACTAACTCGCATCCACGGATTCAACAACTTTGGGTTAAAAAAAGTTTTGGCGGTCATGAGCTGCCATAAATAACAAACTTTTACACAAAAGTTCTGGAAAACCTTCAAGTATATTACAGATATGTGACCTAAAAGAAGCAGTCAGTAATTTAACTCTTTGGAGTATTTCGCCTAATGATTGCCACTGGAAAGTATGTACATTTCATCAATTTCCACTCCTGTTTAAAAACATCCTTGCTTCTCCCCAAAACAATTACATATTGCTTGTGTCGGCGCTGATAGTCTTCAAAACTGACACATAGATTACCCCCCCCCCCCGAATGGAGATACATTAAACTGTGTTCACAAATAAGCTCTTCTGATTTATTATTATTTCTCAAACAGTTTATTATTAATAGTAAATACTTCCAAATAATTAGGTATTGTTTTACGGGCAATTTATTTTTTTCCACTGTATAAGTACAGATTTTAAATTTTAGTCTTGACTTTTGTTTACATTCTGTTTGTATTATTTTTCTGTTATAGTTAATGTTCATAAAATTTTCATGTATTCATTTCTATTTATCTGACACTGAAAGTATTTACGTAAACTCAAAATTTTCACGGATCATTCTGGTGGACAGAAAACTTAAGCGATGATCTTAAGTTTAATGCAATAAATACTCTTGACTAATGGAACTGTATTTATGCTTATATCTTACAAACGCTGCTATTCCAGGGCTGATGTTCCTCTTTTGATTTTGTAACAGCAAACTTTGCCCTATTGGATCTAAATTTATGTATTTGGCTTTGCTATATCATCTGCTAAATCCTTCTTTCTTACGAAGCAAATTTACAGTTCCCTAAGAATTATTTAAATTTTGTATAAAAGCAGGGTACACATTTAAAAAAAATTTATGTTTTAGAAAATGCCATTTTGCTTTGTATAGGACAAAGACTTCCATATTGTGTGTGTGTGTGCGCGCGCGCGCCTTTTAATTTTTATTGTATATTGTAGTACCACTTTTGAAAATCAAAGTAATTTCAATATAAATAATTTTCACAATAATTTTCTCCTATTAATCCGCAATATATTATGTATTAAAAAATTGAGCTGAAGTCCATGATTCAATTGATTAAAAAATTAACCAGTGAAATTTAAAATAAAAATACATTTTCAATACCAAATCATAAAACTCAGAAATTTCAAAACCAAATAATGCATATCTTATGTTAGAAGATTTTTCATTCAATTCCTCTAATTAGAAAATATCTGGTCCGATTATTATTGATATATATTGACATGTATTTCTGTTAAAGTTTTATGACTCCTTTAGAATATTTTATACTTGGTAGCTGGATGGTTATGGTTTTAAATTCACCCAAGCGAAAAACGGCGTTTATGTAAATGAATAGTAAAAGGATATATTCCTCCTCAAAGAAAATGTCTCTTACGGACCATTGAATATTCTAGCAGAAATCATAAATATCCCAGTGACCGATAGGACTAAAATAAATATACATGAATTTCACACACAAAAAAGAAAATATGCGAATCATACGCAGACATATATGAATTTTACAACACTTACATAAATAATTCAACTTTTAGTAAAAAAAAATAATGTTTAATACACCAATTTAATAGCAAAACCAATATTTTTGAAACCAGATATAATAATAATTCATACCCTCAGCCTTAATTAGAAATTCCATAAATATCGAACCTAACTCATTATATCCCGCATTTTTCTTCTTGTAATTATGATCAAACCAGTAGGGTAGCCGGGGGGGGGGGGGGCAAAGAGACACATGTCCCCCACCCCAAAATTTTTCCTCGAAATTGAAATATTTCGGGTTAATTCTTTTAATGAACTATTACATTATTTTTCAAATTTCAAACACAAGGATCCCTCCCCACCCATGCATAATTTTCCCCCCATTACGAAAAATGGATTTTAAATAAACCTATTCCTGAGAAGAAAAAAATAGAAAGGTCTTTGATGTCCCTGGTTCAGTGTTTGTAGATGAGAGAGGGGAGAGGCTGCATCCCTAAAAAATGCACCCTCCAAAAATAAAAATTTTATTAAAATGGTATCTTCTTAATTATTTTTCTTAAATGTTTTTAACTTTATAAAATCATATAATACTTGGAAAAATTTTAAATAGAAGAATTAAAATTGATATATATATATATATATATATATATATATATATATATATATATATATATATATATATATATATATATATATATATATATATATATATATATATATATATATATATATATATATATATACATACACACACATACACACACACTTAAATGTTTGTTCAACATTAATGAAACATTCAATACATGGCCGAAATACTTTTAATTGTAGCAGACTTTAGTCGGGCTTCGGCCATAGCGGCCGAAGCGAAACTACCATTAAAATCTCAGATGATCATCAGAGAGGGGTTTCCTAGCAAGAGAGAGCGTTTTCCGCTGTGCTTTCGTTTTTAGACCAGGGAAATTTCACTATATATGTCAGAGACCACATGGTCTGGATAGAGGAACTTCAAGGGAATTTAAGTGTAAACTTAAAGTCTGGTATGGATCCTCCCTACAGGTCTGAAGCCATGATAACTGCATTGTCAGCGAATTTTTTAGAATGCGTGATTGAATAAATTAAAAAGAAAAAAGGAATCGTATCAGGAAATAAGAGAGAACATTATCTTCAAAAGGGGAGAATGGGCAAATTTAGAAAATTAAATTATTATGGTGCGAATAGGAATTAAGTTAAATCATTACACACACATTGTGTGTGTGTGTAAACTTTTCCGAACTTTGGAAGTATTGAATTTAAAACATTTTGAACTTTGGATTCGTGGTATGAAAAAGAAAGTTTTAGTCAATGAATAAAGAAATTAATTAACATTCCCAAGAGAGGGGAGGGGGGAGAGATCCATCGGGATGGGAGGACAACGCACGTCTACTCAATGTGATAATTAAGAACGAAGTGCCAGAAAATTTTCCCTGTTTGTTTCTGAAATAACAAGCGAAGAAAAATTACAGTATTATTTTAAACCATTTCAAGGAAAAATCTCATCATTAAAAAAAAAAGTTAACATATTTACCACCTAGATTTCAACTTCAGGATATGTGTATATCAAGAATGCCAAGCTCAAAGACGCCAATTTAAAAAGGATTCGCTTTACGTTGGCCGCAAGAGTCAGAGCAACAATAATGTTTATGTGGGGTTTTTTTTCCCCAACACATCATGTGATATCTCTTCTCTGTAAAATTTTTTTATCTACTTCGGAAGAAATTTTTTCAGAGATTACTTTCAAACCAGGCCCAAGGTTGTTGTCGAAAATTCTAAACCTGATAGGAGACTTATTTTCTTTTATAGGTGAAAATACTTAATTACACTCTGATAAGTAATACTTCCAAACATAGAAATTACTCGTTTCTCATAAGCGAATTTTCGAGTGTTTTCAAACCTGGCAGGAAAATATTAGTAAATTTCTGATACGCCCACTTCACTGAATTTTGCATTCAATTCTGACTCGCCAGGTATCTCAATTACCTCCACCTGCATCTCATTAGGTACCGATTCTATATCAATTAAATAAATGGAAAAACAAAAAAGAAAGAAACCGCATTTTCCGATAATTTTAAATTTGCAAATCTTGTTTCCAATTCTTTTTCTCAGACAAATTTTTACCGCGTATTTTTTGAAACGATGCGGTTTCACCCAAAGTTATTTTGTTGATTTTCACATATTGGAAACTGCTTTAAATTTTCCTTCAATTGTGTGTTTTTTCAATAGAACTAACTAACTTATACATTTATTTGAGTGCTACTTCATCGCAAATGTCTGAAATCGTATGATCTTTTTCAAGCAGTTATAAATTTAAATCATATAAATATTTTGTTATGTCACCCATGAAGGATAACTATTGTAATCATGTTGTATCAAAAAGCAAGCTTGTACATTCATTTTTAACAATTAGAAAAACTCGTAATTCTCTTCTTTCAAATCCCAAATGTGTTTGAGAGCAAGATAGCTAACGTACATCGGTATAATATGAAAGACTGGAATTGTCAGTTTTTGATTCACTTTGAAAAGCAAAGAACTCTGTTGATTAAAACCTGTAGATTTTAAGAAATTAATAATTCTTTTGATAGGCATTACTTCTTTTGATTTTAACATGTTTCTTAAGTTCAGTACCATTCCACATAATACTTCATGATACATAATGCAACGAAATCACCGCTTTTTTCGGTCAGCGAAAGAGCTCAACTGTAGCTTTAAAAAAATTAATTTTGGCATAATTAGATTGTATTTTTGCAAATGGTTAGAAACACGTTTAAATATATCTTGCGTCCAGTGCAAGTGTTTTACACGTTGTAACAATTTCTCAAAAATGTTGGAATCTGTCACCCATGCACTTAAAAAACACAACTTGGTTGAGTTCCATTCCCAGTACTCGTACTCTCAACACAAGCAATAGAAAATGTTTTGAAACTAGATGATTTTGCTTTTATCTGATACCTCACATTCTTGGCCAAATCAGCAACTCTTTTCGCAACCGCAACGTTTCTTGGATAAACAATTTTTGCAGCTTAGATAAGCTATTCCTTTACAAATTCACATTCGGTAAAAGGTTTCGATAATTCAGCAATCATCTCTGACAAGACGAAGATTGCATACACCACTGCTTCCACTTTGTTTTATGGGGGGAGGGGGGACTTGTTATTTCAGTCCCAGTTTGAGCTCTTTCAATTTTTCTTGTCTCATTACCCACTCATAACGGTCATATAATGATTTATGTCGTTCATAATAATGACTAACATGGTACAGTTTTGGTACACTTACACCAAAATGAGATAACAAGCGGATTATTCAATTGCGCATTTCAAACAGGAAAAAAACTCCACATCCCACTTTTCTTTAAAATTTCTATATTAGGCTACAATGTTCCGTTTATTTGTACAACCAGTGGCGTACCCAGGGGTGTGCAAAGGAACATATGCACACCCACCCACAAAAAAAAATATTCCTTCGAAATTTAAATATTTCGAAATTTAATTCTTTTATTATACTATTATATAATATTTTCTAAAATTCAAACATAAGAGCTTTTTTTCATCTCATGCATTTTTCTCCATCATTAAAATGAAAAACAGATTTCATCGAAATCAATTATTGATAATAAAAAAAAATAGAAAAGTCTTTGCTGGTTCTGAAAAAGTGCCTCTGGTTCAATATTTGTTGATGAAAAAGGGGGGATGCGTAGTTAAAAAATGCACCCCTACCCACCCAAAATGCAAATTTTATGGTATCTTAATTATTTTCCTTGAATGAATGATCTTTACTTTTTATATTTTTATAACTTGATAAAATAATATCAATGCTTGAAAAGTTTGAAATAGGAGAATCCAGATTGATATAGCATATTATTCACTTTTTACCAAGTGATTATTCTTCACTAAAAAATTGCTTCCGTCATGGAATGACAGTATACAAGCCCCAAAATTATTTTCTGGGTACGCCATTGTGTACAACTATTTGGTTCAGATTAAGACATATTGAATAAGATGGGTTGAAACATTAATAATCACTGAACTTTTTCACTAATTGAAATACCGCAGTAAATGTTTAAGCTTTTCTCGACATTCTCTCTTCACTGATCTAAGTGTTTCGCATTCCTAAATGAATTTCAAAAATAGAATCATGGCTTGATTCCAAAACTTTTTTTATCCCACTAACTCTTCAGTAACACAAACTGATATGTATTACCTGACAAACAATTTCGTTGCGCAACAATAAATAATCTCCAATAAAGAAAAAATTCACTTTTCCCTAAGCTAGCGTCCTTGAGAGAATTCCTTAAGGTTGGGCACACCTACAGTGATAATATGAAATTTATTGCTCTTGGAAAATTCATCAGAATTACTCTGTTTATCTTTCCCAGAGACAAAATATGCATTTGAATTCAATAATCTACATTAATCACTAATAATTACATGACATAATTTCTGCTACAAGTTTAATGTTCTGTCCTTTTCTAAAATGCAAATAAATAAATAAACTTAGATCCGATAAATCATATTTATATATCATTTATCTCGTTGGCTGTCAAAGGAAGGGTTTTTTATACTTCCATTCGTGAAGTATACTTCAGAGGCATGACAGACTCAGAGGAATGTTAGATGAGCGAGTCGATTGCGATTTTGATACCCTTGATACAGATTAATTTCAGCGTTTTAAACAACTCTTCCTTCTTTCTCCCTTTGAAATTGCACGTCTTTTTCAATCCTAATTTGACAACACTGTTGGCACCGACTTTATAATAAGTCGGGTGTGGGATTATCATAACTACCAGTTGAAAAAGAAAGGGAATAAAAATTTGAACATTACACAAAACCACAGTATACACAAAGCTATTAGCGATGGGCCCAGTACATCTGAACCACAAGCACCTTAATATAAGAACAACGACTTCATTTATATTTCAAAACAATATTTTTGCGAAAGAACTTTTAACATCCTAATAATAATATCCACTAAGAAATATCTTGAAGAGTTAAATCCGAAAGCGGTATCTTTATAATACTACGAATTTTACCACGAACTTCTGTTCTAATTTTATTTCAACAATTTAAATGTCTTAATTTTCTGACAGGATAAACTGTTCGATAATGGAATTATGCATGGATATAATTTTCTTTCCCACCCCTTCGTCTGATTTTCTGACATAGTTATAAGCATCCTCTACCCCATAGAACATTTTGTTTATGGTTCCCGACTACCGGTCATTTTGATTTCGTAATGTTAGCCTCATGGAGTTTCTACTACCGTCCTGAAATTTTTGCTAAATATTTATTTGAATGCAAAAAGGTGTATCCGAAAAAGCAACAAATAATAAAAGTTTTTGCAAAATTACATTTCCTCTCCAATTTTTTTAAAAAAAAAATTGTGGTCCGAAAAATCCACAAACGAATCATTAAAATAGGGATAAAACTTAAAAACCAAGAGGGAAAATATAACTTTGCAGAAACCTTTATTTTTTGCTCTTTCGGGTGCATTTTTTTGTATTCAAAAATACATAATGTAGTTTAGATTTGAGGATGGTAGAGGAAATTCCATAGGAATAACATTGCGTTCACGAAATCAAAATGGCCGGTAGACGGGAGCCTTAAAATATATCATTTGCAATTCGATTTTTAAAAAAAGTTTACTTCAAAAAAAAAAAAAATTCATTAATAAAAGCTTAACTCTTTTTATTTTAAATAAGTGAATTAAACAAAAGCTAAATGCAAAATTACTTCTTGAAAATTCAAATAAAACAAAACTCTTCATTTCTTCCTTAATCTGATAAGCACGATTAAAACTATACGCCTGCCTGTGAGTCATCAACCTTACGGAACCTATACAATCTAAACAGCTTAATTTTTAAATAACAAAACCTTATCTACTATGTGTCAATATAGAAAAGTAAATATGCAAAGCAAAATTCATAATATGCAGTCCAATAATTATTTTTTTTTATTAAGAAGGGGGGAAAAAATTTAAATCATAAGTGAAAGAACGGAAATCAAACTGAATTCGAGCAGCAAAACAAGGAGTATTACCGTTTTAAATCAATTAGACATTGACGCTATTTGAAAACAGAAAATTATATATAAAAGCACATAAAAAAATTATCAAACTTTCAAAGTGATTTTCTCTAAAAGATCCCACCAATCTACTTTAAAGTTTTAACTTCTATCCATTCATGGGCCAAATTATAAAGAAAGAGAAAAAAATCGGTAACATTACACTTTTTATTTTAAGTAAACTCAAAACTCGGCAGATAAGGACTAAAATAATAGGAAGCAAATTATAAATGTCCTAAGCAAACTGAAATCGAGAAATAGCAATCGAAAATTATTGAAAAAAAGAAAAATGTGCGTACATATAGCATAATTTGTTGAAACAAAGGGTGTAAAGACAATTATAAAAAATATACATTTGAAGCAGCTTTATCTTACAAAATATAAATTTTCTCAAATAAACCCACATCTGACAAAGCAAATTCACAACTTGGATTTTCAGATGAGAAACATTTTTACTCAGAAATAGTTAATTACCTACTCAAGGGACTATTGCTTTTACTTGGATCACTTTTGGCGTACATGATCACTTTTCAATTTTTTATCGTTTGTTTCAATTTTAATTATATGTTGCTGATATATTTTTTCGTTTGCTTTAATTTTAATTTTACGTAGCTGATATAATATTCAATTTAATAATTTATCGTTTCCTTTAATTTTAATGCCAGAAAAGTTTACTATTGTCCATTTCTCGATATTTCATCGTTTACTTTAATTCTTATATATAATTGAGTAATTTAATAATAATTATATATATATATATATATAAAGCACACCTTGGTTGGCTAAATCTGTAATTTCCAAAACTTTGCATAGAACATTTCTGTTTCTATTATATTTATCTTAAATAGATTTTCATGGCAGTAATAAAAAGTTTATATTACTTCGATTTTTTTTAAACATAATAAACATCATACAGAATTAAAACATTCAAAATATTTTTAAAGTAACTAATACTTACGAAAAGATTATAAGAAACGTATTCCATTCGTCTGACCAGTAAAAAAAAAATTCGTCTCGCTAGTGAAGTTAACCAAGTAAAATGGGACAACCCCGCCGAGAGTTTCAAAAGATTTTTGATTAAATGGATCAAAAGAGGCCCACTAAGATCTTGGAAACTCAAAACCGTTCCCAGAATTTCATGGAAACCAGGTCACTGAGATTACAGGCCGGTCGGGGGCCAAAAGTTGTCACTCAACGGAATATGCAGTTTCGGGGCAGTTGTGAGGAAACATCCGCACATTTCAGAAGGAAAGCAATGGAGAACGTGATAGTAATACGCAAACACACCAGGCTAGATCGTAATAATCAACAGATGGGTAAGGAATTGCATGGTATAGGAATGGGAGAGAGCAGAGTCTATTAATTATCATCTTAGGGCTCACGTTTCAATGAGCTAGGCTAATCGCGAAAAAGCCTATTTGCAAATTATGTTGTTTGTCTATCCAAAACTTTTAAAAGGTAGTAAAAGAGAGATCACATTTATTACATCAGCAACATTCTTCATTAATATCCACGTTACTGGTACGTAATAACACCCAATAAAAAAACGAGTTTTTTCGACTTCGGTTTTCTTTCAAACTTCACACTTTGCGTAACATAATTTTAAAATGTATGAGCAAAAGGGAACGTTGAGTCATATTGATTTCATTCAATAATTAGTTTTAACAATTTATTTTAATACTTGACGTTTATTAAATTTATCACCTAAAATAAAAACGAGTAAAATTTTTCAGCTCAATTAAGCATTATATTAATCAATTAAGCTCTATGTAATTCAATTCAAAGCAAACGATAAATTATTAAACGACGAATTAGGCGACCATTTGGAGCTTTAAATATGAGAAAAAAAAACTTTTAAAATCTGGAACCAGACAAAGTTAAAAAGTGAGTTAAAGAAAACCTATATACACATTAATAAAAAGTACAAATTATCTAAATACAACCTTAATTAGTGTATGCATTTCACCTCATATCGCATTCTTTTTTTAAAAAAATGTAACTGTTTTGTTACATTTGACAATTTAGGATTCTCCTTGCTCATTCATTTTTTAAAGGGGGAGGGGTTACAGCATTATTTTATTTGTCTATCATTTTTATAATTGTCAAATATTTTCTCTTAATGAAGAAAACAGCTAATTAGGGAGGGTGTGTGTGTGTGTGTGAGAGAGAGAGAGAGAGAGAGAGAAATGCAGCGTTACCGTTTCGAGAAACTAGATTTAGCCCATTTACTTTTTAAAGAACAAGCAACACTGCATACAATTGCACTACAGTAAAATTCAGTATTGCATATGATTGATTGATTAAGCAACGCGAGGGCTTTTGACGACGAACCTCGAAATTTTGAACATCTGTCAAGTGATGAGGATGACATCCGAGTGGCACCCCCCCCCCCCTCCTCAAAACTTCCACACCACGTAACGGAAGGATTTTGGGCCGCAACAGATTCAAAGCGCATCTGTGTAGCCCTCGGAACTCACGACCATGGCTACTAGGTTTCAGCGGCCAACATATGATTTACAATAAGTACATTTACTACTTTCTAACAGTTTCAAAATTTTCCGGGGGGAGTGAAAAAAAAAAGAAAAAAAAAGACAACAAAGACGCAATATTCATGAAATACACAAGCCTACAAACCTAGCTACAATGACTTTGGAACTAACAAGAAGAGAAATAATATTTCTTAATTTACGCCAGTTCTAAAATTTATTTCAAACCATTATAAGATTTTAGATTTTATTACTTACCTTACATTCACCCCCCCCCCCCACCTCCTCAACAATACTATATTTCAAAAGATCTGAGACGCATCAATTTTTTCGAGTGAATATTAGTTTCGATGCTGAATGTTTTGATAAACGAATATGATAAAGGGTATCAGGACCCTTAAACTTCGAATAAACTATAAGCCCCATATTTTCTGGACATTTTGGTACCCAAAGGTTGATGACACTATCAAAACTTCTAGAATTATTGTGAAAAAACTATATAGACTTTGTTCAACTTTTTTTTTTTTTTTTTTGCTATTTTTATAAACTTCCATTTTTCTCAAAACAAACATTTTAGCCTACGCGCAGGATATCTCAGAAACTATAAATCATATTAAATTAAGTTTCGTACATACACATGTTAAAAAATAAGTTTCTTTGTGACTTATTCTTGCATTTTTTTGAAAAATTATTAGCAGAAAATTATTTATACGAATTTTAATTGGATATTTTCTTAAAATTTCATAATTTTCTAAATAATTGCATTTAAAAACATTTTTTTTCACTAATTATTATTTTTTTTTTTTTAATAAAACACGTATAACCTCAAAACTGGACATTTTTGTACTAAATAACATTACTTTAGTAAATTTTGATCAATGTTGCACCTCAGAATCCTGCGCGTAGCAATATATTGATTTTAGTAATTTTGTGAAAAAGTGTCTAATTAATATTTCTCGATAACTTTTAATGAGTTCTTAAAAATTACTAGAAAATATGAGAAATAATGTAAAAAAATAAATACAAATATTGCATGGTAAAAGTATGAAATTTCTACCGAGTTTTGTAATGATGCTTTTCCGCCTAACATGGAAAATTGGTCAGGGCCCCGAGACCTCTTAAATTATATCGCTTACAGGTAATGAATGGCTTTTATATATACCAGAATGAGGAAGGCCTACATGAAATACGTGTATTTTGCTTTAACGTCGCTCATAAATACTAGTACTACATTCTCATTCATAAATATGCATATTTAAAGCCCAACAACTTTCAAATTGACACACGTTCACATGTGCATTTGGATACGATACATGGTATTTCTCACAAACGATTAACTTTTTTTTTTTATCTCTTCCATTCTTCTGTTGACATCAATCAACTCATTTCAAAAATTTGATGTACACTAAACAATTACTCTTAATATTACAATCTTCACTCGATTCGTGATTGTAATACTGGTAAATTGCGAATCTAAACGTTAAATTGATACTCTGTGTGTAATTTCACTTTAACTTCCTAATTTTTACAACGTTTTTATGTATTTCACTTGGTGTGTGTTTCTGTGTGTGTATCAGTGTGTCATCAAATTTTCTATCCTTAATTTAACCAACTTCCCATCAAGCTAGAGCTCCGAAATTTTGGAAACTTTTCTTACTTGCCTAACAATGGATTATTTAGATATCTGCGACCAGTTTTAACTAATATTTCAATAATTTTTTTAATAAACTTTGCCACCATATAAAAACGTTGATTTTTATCTCGAATTATTTCCTACTATCAAAATAAAGAGTTCATTTTTACTTCCCGATGCCATTCCAATTTAACTTTTATATTTATATCATATCGCGCTCTTAAAATCTGCTGTCGGACGAAACCACCTCAACTGGGAAAACCCCTACTGGACTTTCTGTCTGCAGCTAAAATACCTAGAACTTCATTAATCCAATACCACGTGATCTAAAGATATAACTGCACATAAATTCCAACCAAGATAAAGTTCCTTCTCTCCCGCTGTAGCCAAGACGGCGAAGCGACGTCTTTGACGTTCTCTATTTTCAAGACGTAATTATCTCTGTGTAATTGCCTCCCTGTGCCTAATGTCAAATAAAGTATTCGGCAGACAATCATTTTTTGAGCCATGAATGCAACAAAATAAGATAAGGTGTGTCAAAAGCAATATTTTGAAATTAACGACAAATCATTATACAATACGTTGAATTACGTAAAACAAAATACACACAAGGCACTTTTGTCTTACACATCTGCAATTAAATTATTCATGAAAGAAAAACTTAACGCATTGATCGAAACAAAAACATATATGCAACAGAACAATCCGCCTTTGGCATAATAAGCTCAAGTGTTGTTCACTCAAATGACCGAAGTTCAAAATCACGAGGTCCGTCGCCAATAGCTTTCGTGTGAAAATTATAATTATTCGCAGAAAATAAAATTATTCATGAGTTTATAAGTTTAACATAATTTATTATAAAATTATTGAATAAGCCACCTAAGGGGCTACTGTTTCAGGTGGGGCATTTTGGTGTACCAGATCACTTTTCAATTTTCGACCGGTTGCTTCAATTTTAATTACATTTAGCTTTTTTATTCCATTCAATAAATTATCGTTTGCTTTAATATCAATTACATTCAGCTTGAATATATTTAATTGAATAATTTGTCGTTTCCTTTAATTTTAATACAACAGAAAAGTTTACTATTGTCCATTTCTCGATATTTCATCGTTTAATTTTCCTACATTTAATTGAGTAATTTAATAATTATTTTTTTTTAAAAAAAAACTCATCTTGGGTGGTTAAATCTGTTTTTTGCAAACCTTTGCATCAAACTTTTCTGATTACTTTATTCATGTCAAAAATACAATTTATTTTCATATACTTTTACAGTACACAAATATCAGAGGACATAATGATTTGAATTTTTATTTTATATTCAAGATTTAAAGAGTTCCTGGTAAGTTAAAGGGGTAATCAGTCGTTGTTTCTTCTGAAAATTCTACAAATCTAGCGGTAGTAGAATATATCTGTAAATTTGCCATCATTAATCTGAATCAAGACAGTGTGTGTGTACCTTGGAGGTAAAAATGCCTGTGGTAAGATACCTAGAATCAAAAAATGGCTGCCTCACAACTGTGCTGAAAAATTCTAAATTATATTAATTTACAGTAATTTTTATTATAACTTATTACATATGATTTATTGTGATAAGATCAAATCGATAGGTAAATAAAACACTTAGTTTTTAAACACAAAGTTTGACCGAAAGTAATGAGAATAATTTTATTGCGTGTTCATGGCGCATTGTCGAAGGAAACAACTGAAGATGGCAAGTGAATTGAAGTTTCAGTCACGTATTCCAACGGTCTGCAGGTGGTCCGATTTATCTGGGCACCCTGTGGTTTTCAGAACATTCATTCTAAGAACGAATATTCATGATAATGATGCAGCAAAGTATTGAACAACATGCAATAAAGTTTTGAGTTAAACTTGGTAAATGTTGCAGTGCATCTAGAAAAATGTTCAAAAAAGCTTATGGTGACGACGTTTTATTACAATCCTACGTCTACAAATGGCACCATGCGATTAACGTGATGGAAGACTACTTGCAGAATGGACAACATACGATACAGAAAACAGGGACCAATTTTAATCGAGTGAGGAATGTTTTTTACTCAGATCGCAGTTTAAGTGCACGTTTAATCACAGGTATGAAAGGACACTTGAACAGCCCTCCACCGCATCGTTATAGTCGAATCGAAAATGCGTAAAATCTGTGCGAAACTGGTGCCAGAAAAATTTGATCCCTGGCCACAAGGACAATCGTGTGGCGGTTATGGGTAAGTATTGGATAGTGTTCGTAAGTGACCCAAGCTTCCTGAAAAGAATTGCAGTGACTCCTTTAACAACAACGCTTGAAGTTACAAAGCCTTAAAAACTACCCCGAGAGAGGTCTCTTTTAGCCTGGTTGGTAAAGGCGTAGCGGAAGTGACCGATCAACTCTTCTTCAGACCTAATGAACCAGGGTTCGAAACAGCCGCTTACCCTTCAGTCAACTACTCTCTCTCCTCCACGGGATCAAAAAACATCACCCATCCAAGTGGTGACGCAGGATTTGAACACGAAATAGCAGCAGAGTCTAGAACAACTGGAAGCATATGGCCCCGAAGGAAAACATTTGCTTTTCTGTGTCTAAGACAACCACACATTTATCACAACTAGTGATCTCCCAGCTATGCTACGGTGCACGTGTCAACGAGAACCATCACTCAATTGGAGACAGCCGATGACGTCAAATGGATAACTGTTCCACGCAAAATTCCAATTCAAAAGGGAGATGTTTATCAATTGCAGTAATGGCTGGAAAATGGGATTTTCTCGAAACATGTCATTCATAATATATCTCTTCGTATCATCATGAAGATAATGGAAGGGGAGTATGCAGTGACTTTTTTCAACAACGCCAGAAGTTAAACTAACACGAGAGAGACGTCTTTTTCAGTCTAGTTGACAAAAGGGCAGCAAAATGCGACAGACAACTTTTCATCGGACCCAATGGACCAGGGTTAGAAACGCCACCAGCACCCAAGGTCAACTGACCTCCCAATCATCGTGTCGGAAAATCACGAATGTCGATAAGTCATAATCGGAGATTAGAGTTAAGTATTAAAAATACAATCGTGAGACTTCATGACAGAATGCAGAATAGCATATAGCTAACTCCCTTTGCCTAAAAGAGGCTCGAATGAGCAAGTTACTAATTATGTTTTTCAACTGTAACGGGAAGGAATTACTCATGGCCTTATAATGATTAACGAGGAATTTGTTCCATGTGGGCAGACAGTTAATAAGTTTACGTCGAAGTGTTCTAAAATTTAAGGAAGAGAATGAATCATTTCTACAGGGGATCACCAGCAGCTGGATCGTCCACCATGACAACGCTAAGACTAACACGGCGTTGGTAAAAATTGAGTACTTGCCCGGTAAAAACATTCCTGTGATTCCACATCAACCAACCACACAGTCAAGGTTCGGTACCCTGCAACTTTTTCTTGTTCCTTAATTTAAAGTGGTGTCCAAAGGATTCCATTTTGACACAGTCGAAAATTCTCAAAACACCGTGACCACAAAGTTTCGAAGCATATAGCAAAATGAGTTTGCACGTATCTACAAACATCGGCAGCATCATTGGATTCCTTGTATTTTATGCTCAAAGTTCACATTTCGAAGAATATTACATATAATTTCATTATCTGACCAATTATAACTTTTTTTAAAAAAAAATTCTCACTATTTTTGGACATTTTTATTTTTTATTTTCAATTCAATAAAAAAATTATCTATACTTCATTCTCGGACCAATTATAATTTTAAAAAAAAAATCACATAACTTTTGGACATATTTCATTTGATTTTAATAAAAAATTTAGGCAAAATTTAATATAACATATTTTTGAAAATTAAGTTTATTGCAGGTGAAAACGGGCAAATCAAGCAAGTGTGTTTTTCCCCCTCCTAGTCATAGCAGTATGATAAAAACATGATAAAATTTTGATGATAACAAAAACATGATAAAATTTTGAAAAAGGTCAGCTGCAACATTTTGTTGTAAATTAAAATAATAGTCCCTTTGATAGCTTAGAAATTAGAAATCGATTCTACGTACATGCAAAGATCATTTCAGATCAGTTGCAATTCATTACGATACATATAAATGAACTTATTCTTGTAAAAGAATTGAGAAGACTTAGTGCAAATGTGTGTTCATGGTTTCAATAACTTCTCAATGTCTTGTTTTGAGCCAGGAAGATAATATTATTATTCATAAGCACAATCAGAATAATCAGTTCATAATTTAATAATCTAGTAAAATTAACTTTCAATACAATGTTTATTCAGCGGGAAAAATCTTGCCGTTTTGGCAGCTGAATTGAAAACACACAATAGCTACACGAATTACACATACAATTTAAAGATTATTTTCGAAATTTCAAAAGGTTCACCTTACAATAATGCGTCATACTATTTTTTTTAAAATTTATTACTATTAAATGATACAACTTCCACTAAACATGTGTGTGCGTGCGCGCGCGTATTTCTGTCTCTCTCACCATATAAATATTTCACAAATTCAGTTAAAACCAGGATTAACAGTCTTATCTCTTTTCACATATTCACTCTCTATTGTTGTTTTGGCGTTTATTAATATTTATTAGTTTCAAAAGTCAAGAGTTTTTCCTAATAAACAATAACAGGAACTCAATGATGTTTACAATACATTACATTACATACACACACAAACTTCAAATTTATAAAACTCTTATATTTAAAACATTTATTCAAACAAACATTATAAAACCTTGAACCCAGATAACTAAAACATGTCACGTCGCACTTTGAAGCAATACGAGAGCTATTGGTGACGGACCTCAGACAAGCGACGAGGAAGTTACCTAAGATGACACCTCTTTCTCCAAACTTCCACACCACGATTTAGGACTTCGAGCCTCGACATATTTTACGACATGCTTCAGGGCTATGACTCTACAGCTCGACATAAACAAACAAACGCCGACTGAGAATTCGCAGCCACTTACACTTCGCAAAAATCATTCGCTATTTTTATCTTAAAAAATTATTTTAAGTTCCCTTTGAAATCATAATACTGCATTTAATTAATTTTTGGGAAATACACTTAAAATAAACAGTCTAGAATGCATGTAAAAATTATTTTACAAAACACAAATCGCACCAAATTTTGCAAATTCAGACTTTTCTTAAATGCTGTTCATTATTATGCAGCATGAAATGCCGAATATTTGAAAAAAATTAAAAAAAAAAAAAAGTTGAATGACATACTAAAAACAAAAAGCAAGGTGAGTACCGCCTTTCCCGAAAACAAAAAATGTCTTTAAAAAAAAAAAAGAGAAGCAATAAAAAGTTATATGAAAATTGAAAAAGAAATATAGTACGTAACAAGAAGAAATAAAACTGAAAATTCCACTCATCACAGGCTATATTCAAAATATTAAGAAAATTTGAAGCAAAATTTTTGTATCATTAATATAATGAAACATACCGCATTGTAAAAAGATAAGAACACTTAGGTAAAATATAAACCAATCATTTAATTTAACATATTGTAACAGGTGCATATGAAGGTATCATCTATTTGTAAAAAAAAAAAAAAAAAATAGATGTCGGCAAGAATTTCAGCCCTTTCGAAACAAACGAAGTAGGAAAAAATAAAATTTGCGGTTAATTTTATAGAAACCAGAAAATACTACGCAGTTCCCAAAGAAGAAAAATACATAATAAAAAAAAAAAGGTGGAATATGAGTCCAAAAATAATTCGTCAGTAAATAGTCAAAGAAAAAAAAAGCACTTCAGCGCCTAGCAACTGCGTTATAGATCTCGGCAAGCATTATTCACGGATAGGATCACTTCCATTTCCAGGGAGTCCAAGGGTAGGCAGGTAGAAGGGAAACCAGAAAGAGGACAAACTGCACGACAGGATCGATAAAAACAGACCGAAGTACTTCGGCCTCAGCCAGCAAGGGAACGAACGAGAAAGGAATAAACACGTTTCCCCAATGTAGAGGTACAACCGACTGCGGCATTAGCAGTTGGGCGGGATTTCTATACATACACATCTTTCCACGTAGGCGGAAAAAGCTATGCCCGACCGACTTAACTTCAAAGCTGCCATTTTGTGCTAGTTCATTCTTCTCATTTCAGTGAAGTCGAAGTGTATCGAAGGATAGATGTTGTATTAGGAGGAGCCATTGGATTCATAGAGATTGATACAAACATCGTTTGTTTGAAGCCACTTGTAAAATCTCAATTTATTTAGTACACTGAAAGCCGTTATTTCGCCTCTGTGTGTTTTTGAGCTGTTGTCTCGAAACCTTCTGTGACTACTAACGACTATGCAACAGCCTATTACTGAAATGAATGCACAGACTGCATTTATTACATGAAACTATGCGTTTACAATGATTAATAAATGGAATATACATCATAGGGAAAGGGGGATATTAGTATTTGCTGTATAAATAATACAGCCTTATTCCAAAAAATGTTAATTGTTATACTATTGCAATGAAAAAACATTATAATGATGTTAACATAATAAGAAAAAATGGAATGCTGACTATCCGTGCGAAAAAGGTAAGTGCTGATGGTAAGTTAAAATGGTTTCAACCTCTTAGGAATTATATTTCTTACTTCGGAAATTATATATATATATATAAAATTGTATATCAATAAGGAAATGAAAATATTTTAACGTGACATCTACAACGTATAATTGACTTTTATACAAAATGAAGTTATACAACAATTCAGGATACTCGAGCTGTTTTTAAGAGAACACATGTATTAATTCTTATCAAATGACATACACTCAGATAGCAAACGCTTATTAGTTCTTTAGGCGACGGAACATTTCTGTAGAAAATATACATACAGTATAACATTTAATAATCGTGAGTTTCTAGAAAGTAAAAATTTATCAATGCAAATAACTACAAAAAGGATATTTATATAGTTTCTCAAATATCAACCAGGCAAAATTTCCTTGGGGTGAAAAATGGCTCTCTTGCACTCAAAATATAATCGATATTTTTTAAAAAATTCATTAATATATTTTATGGCTTAGTGACTTCCAGTACTCAAAAGTCCATAAAATATGCCTCTGACATCAAATTATTATTCATGCTGCTTATTTAAGTTTATAATTCAATTTCAAATTATTTTTCTATCTTTAACAGCTATTAGACACATATTGCTAATGATTTCTCGGAATACATTGTAAAAATAAAACATACAGAAATTTTGATTCAAATATGTAATTGATGAAGTAAAAATCAGTTAACTCGGAATAATAGGAAACAAAAATAATTCTATTAAATTAATTATGCTTCTATTATTGAAAAAAATTTCCTATAACGCCGTATACTACAGTTACATTCTTAACAGCTATTTGTACAAGAAAATGGTAAAAAGGCTGTATTATTTCAGTTAGTAAAATTTGTAATTTTTTTTTTTTTTTCAAACATCTAAGATTCGCACCTCACGAAATGAGAAAAATCTTATAAAAAAAGGTTCGTGTATAAAACTTCTTTGGCCAGATGCAGCTAATTATTTTAAGTTTCTGGCATTTACTAACAAAAGAACATATTCAAGATAGCAATTATTAGTTTTTTCATAACGTTATGACAGAACAAGCCAATCATATTTATTCATGCAATTATTAATTACTTTATAATATTGTTAAAATGGGTATATTTAATTTTATCTTTGGAATTCACCATCATTTGATAACAAGTCACTAAACGGAATTTATTGATAACGAGTGAAATTTTTATTGACACAGGAATCCCAACAGTTTTAAATAGCATACCGAAAGCGTTACATCGATAACATTTAAATATGCAATGATTAGGATAAGAGGACACTGAAATGGCGCCAGACACTTCCTCTCCATCAATGCAAAACAACTTTTCAGCTACGCGCAATGCATTCTGGGCATTAGAAAAATTCTCACGAAATTGCCAGAGGGGTTAGGAAATAACAAGGAGGGGGAAATCGCCTCGCATTGCTCTTTTTTCTTTGTTCTCGTATCGGGCTCTCCGATTGGCTGATATGGTCAGGTTATGCCACCTTGAAGCCCCGAAAGCGGAGATTTCAAGCAGCCATGTTTTAACAACGATAGAGCAGACAAAATTTATTTTTTGTTTGAATAGCTTTTTGCAATTGACAATTACATAATTTATTTTATATATTTTAAATACATATAAAGTATATTTTACGTTAAAAAAAATTCCAATGTACGGCGTTTCGGCAATAAATACCAAGTTTTTATGAAAATGCATGTACACATGTAACTGTTAATATTTCAATTTTGGCGTGAAAACATGATTATGTGTAAATATTTACACTTGTTATAAAGATATGGCACAAAACATTAAAATTTGATTAACAAAATTACTAATTTATTAACTAGATCCATTACCTTAAACAATCATGTTCAATAAAACTATTTTAAATAACTACATGAAGTCCCAAACAAAAGGCACTGCATTGAGGACAAAGAAAACATCTAATGCTGTATATTTAAACGGATTGCAGAGTTGGTATTTGTTGATGCGCTAATTCAAAATTCTGCAAAACCTCACAACCTCTATTTTTGCCTAAGGTACGATAGTGAGTCATGCTGCCGATTCCAATTAGTATTATTCTTAGCCAATTTGAAGTAACCTTCATTTTGTATTCGATGCAATAGTAAAAATTCAATTCATGCAATGAAAATCGCAAAACGTTTCCTCATCCTTTGACAAATGGATTAATATTTGAGTTTTTAAAAAACTCCATTTTTAAGGTTTTGATTTTTCCCCCTATGAATTAATAAAAAAAAAAACTGAACTTTTATTTGTTCATTCTGTTAACAAATTAATGACCAATTTTATTAGAAATAAAATCAAACAAATGAATCTTATTTCTTCAACCAGTGAAACATTTTCCGGTGCCTATCATTGAAAACTTTTCGTCCGCCTGCTGCATTCCTAGAAATATTAACAGTTCTATGGCGATAAAGGCTTCTCGGGGTTCTTGACCCTCACATGCTTTTATTGCCGATCTGGCTGGGCGATATATTTTGCGAGACTGGTGATCTACTACTACTGCTGCTAAACTTGCCCAAGAGTAGTAGTAGATCATGGGGATGTTTATAAAAATGATTAAGATAAGGCGAGCAATAGCATAAAAAAAAAAATTAAAATAATTCCTTAAGACTTATTGTCGTAAAAGTAAACCATTGTCACTCAGAACTTCGCAAATATAAAATGGAGTTTCCTCAATTTTGATAAAAAAAATTTAATGAGAAATTAATTCCTTTTTAAAAATAACAGAACGATCGACTGTTTCATACAAGCAGATGTCTTGGTGTGTGTGACCGGGGGGGGGGGGCATTCTGGAAAGAAGCAAACTTTAGCTTAAGTTTGGAGGAAGGATCAGAACGGGGTCGTCTCGATTAGGCCGAGAGAGCTTTTTTCTGGTTGCCCCCCATAGTTCTTCCAAGAGAGGTTCAGAGTATTATATCTTTTAAATCTCTCTCTCTCTCTCTCTCTTTTTTTTTTTTTTTTGTTTATAACAAATTAAAAAATGTAACGGTGAAATGTAAAAAAATTCTCGAACAGCGACAATTTTTGTCTATTTTATAATATAGGAATGAATAAAGTGGGAATAATTTCATTAAGTATCGGTCTATGAAGAAACTATCCAAACATAACGCAATTGTTTATGTATCACTAAGCATATTTTTTTAGCGTCGTTATTAACTATAAACTCGTTACAAGAATAGAATTTATTTTAGGAAATAAACAAAACAAGTGCATAAGAACATATATCGTTACAAGTTCAGCACAATATTCTAATACATTTGTCCAAAATTTAATCGAAACAGTATAATAGTTTGTAACTCTCCCAACGTAAGTGCTACTGCCAAATAAACCCCATTTTAATTCCTACACGTCATTTAATCCTAAATTATTAAAATATAATTTTTCACTTAAAGAAAATTATCTGGCGCACTTCCCCCCCCCCTTGAACAAGTAAACATATTTTGTCCAGAATGAAATGAGTGTAGTTAAAAAAATTTAATGTACCTTATATCATATTTAATTGTAAGAAATGAATTCGATCAAGTAAAACCGTTGTTCAGTTAAGCTACATCAACTTAAAAAGAGAATTAAGAAATTGATTAATTTTTTTTTATCTGGTAATTTGACAGTATATTTTTTTTTTTTTTTTTTGGAAGTTACATCCATTTCGAATTCTTCATTTCTTTTAAAAATTCTAGTTAACAGAATTAAAACTAAATATTTACTGTTCGGGTAGAACTACTCTCCATTTACTTATTATTTAAAAAAAAAATTTTTTCAATAGTACTAGCAACTGAGGAATTTGAATACAAGTATTAAACTTTTTAAACCATTCGGAATTTTTTTAAATAAATGAAACTCGAAATATAATTTAGTTTATTTCACAAAAAATATTCTATGTTTCTTAATATTATTTTAAAGTAAAATAAAAATTTGGTTTCTATATAAACAAAAAACAATAGAGATATTACTAGACTTTGGGCAAACACTTCTGTATGAAACTGCAAATTACGAGATGTACGAAAATTGAATTGCAAACGGGGTAGGGGACGCATTTTACTTTTTACTGCTGAAATTCCCCAGCATCACGTGGAAGATTAATGCTTGTCAGTAATCAATATGAAATTGATATAAATCGTAATGAATTAATTATATAAGAATGTCAGACACGTAGATACAGAGTAAAATATAAAAGTATGATTTTAAGGCTCCGGGGTTGAATTTTTATTTCAATGGAAACAGATTTAATAAGCAACTTTCTCACGTTAAAAATACGATCATTCAGTATTGATGCAACACTGTCACCTTCTATTCGCAACTATCGAAAGCTGTGTGATAGGCATTTTTTTAGGTTCAGGTAAAAATACCTCACGTGAATAGCATATTTTTTTTATTATTTCTTTTTCAATTCTGTTAAATTCAGAAAATATGCATACGTGGAACAGTTCCCAGAAAATTACCGCACCGTAGTAGCAATATATAGACGCCCATTAACTATCGTTTTTCTACATTTCGTGTGAATTCTTCCCAATTTTCCCCATAAATCTATAGAAAAACATAAAATCCAGTATTAATTGAATTAATGGTATGAATGCTTAATGGACACAACTTCTGACAGGTTTATTAATGACTTTTGGCAGATGCATGGATCACCCCCCCCCCCATTGTTTTGACTGTCGCTTTGTTTAGACATCATAGAAAACATCAAAGTTTACACTATCCGTTTGAATATCATTTTTAAAAATTATATCTTTTTTCGTATATGTGGTGGTCATAGAATTATTGTTGTGATATAGAAAGAGTTATAATACGACTACAAGAAATCAATTACACAATACAAGTAATAAACCTCTTGATTTTTAAAAATCTATTTACATAATTAAAATGATTATTTTTAAACAGAAATTTGTGAATCAAATTCTAATATAGACGAGATTATTCTCCAATAGTAAAAATCACATGACCACTAAGATAACACTCTTTTGCAATAATTAAATACCCCACCCCTTTTACAATAATGCTCCATAACATCGTCTCTTGTATCTTTTATTAAAAAAAAAAAAATTCTAAATAGATTTTAATTTATATATGTTACAGGGGGGAAAAAATACGCATGTGTTGGAATGTTTTAACTTTTTAAGATCGAATTATCATCCAGGGGATACGTATTACATATTGTTGAGAAAATATGGAAAGTTTGGATCATTCTCAATGCCAAAAGGTACAGATAACCGTAACAAAAATAAGAAATTCAATATCCGATAGCTCGTAAAGTAAGTAATCGCAGACATTTAAAAAAAAAAATTGAAAACTACAGAAACAATAAATAAAATGGTTTATACAGAGTAAAAATGTAATAAACTGATATCAGAAATTAGGGGAAGGAATATAAAAAGAAAAAAAAAGATCATTTCAGATATATCTCTCTCTGTAACACGTACTTAATATAAACACACACTGCAACTTAAAATTTGTAACATAACACATTAAATAAAACATGATCACAACATAAGGATTTAGAGTACGATAAATTTAATTGATACACAAAACTAATAACTGCTTAAGAAAACGGTAACTTCAGCAAACTGTTTGCTACGAAGCATCAGAGGGGGCATAATCCTCACCGAAGGGTGGGGGGGGGGGAAATACAGTTCACAAAAAATCTAGACGAGACTTCGCAAGGTCACCTCTAACCACGTCAGGCACAGCAAACAATGACAAGGGGTTGCAAAGCACAACGACGCGGTTGGGGATCAGAAAAGGTGTTCAGGCAGGTATGGCTTCGCTTCAAAAGACAGCAAGCTATTTTTTACCCCTCTATTTTGGTCTAAGTAGATGTTCAACGGACCGTCTCAACCAAAGTTTTATTTTTGGATTAGAATACCGTTTTTAATTACCAACAGTTACACAAACTTCAAATCGCTATTTGATAGCAAAATATTAAATCAATAAAAACAGATAATGCAAATCGTTGGCGGATAACTGATAAATATTCTCATGATTCATGCAATCAACATATAATTAATTATAAATCAATTCATACACACAGTATAAACATAAATAAATGCAAGAATTTTATTACTTACTCATTTTCCCTTTAAAAGCCAACAAAAAAAAAGAGAAAAAAATTATTTTTATTTCATTTTTACATTTAAAAAAATTAAAAGCAATTTTTATTTTTCATAACAAAAAACAACACGACAATTTAATAATTCATATGATAAATATTTTTAATAATAAGTTAATTTTTTCTACAAAAATCTTATACAAGAACATCGAGCAAAATATGTTAAACAACTGTAGCAGGTTAGTGAAATTTACAACAATTATTTTTAACATCATTTATCTACTTTAGAAAAACTATTATGATGTTGAAACCGTCCTAGATTGAATAAAGGTTACAAAGCAATCAAGGCATGCGTTTAATCAACATAGCAATAGCCTAAAAAGTAAAAACAACGTTTATCACCTTAACAGTTAATAATCAAATAAACTTAGAAAAAAATACAAACATATAATTGCATACAATATTTGCGACTATGGGTGGAAGCATAGTCGTTAGGGTAGCATAAAAAACAGCAAAAAAACCATTGTCACGCTCTGAACAAGACATATTGCAAATATATTTCAAGAAAAAAATATAAAACTATACAACAAAATTTATTAAATTTGTGTGCCCTGTTCCGATATCGATTCCTTCGTTGAAAACATACTGCAGCTCATTATCAAATTATAGCAGGTTCCTTGTTGGATTTTAAAAGCTTACACTCGGGATACATAACTAAAAATTTGGTTTTTCATCTTATTAGAAATCATTTTGAAAAGGGTCTCAAATTTTTTATCAAACTAACTTCATACAGCAAAAAAAAAAAATAAGGATATATTATTCGTCAATGATAAGAATAATCGTATATATTTAAAAACAGTTCCTCATAAAATATTTTCGTATACATTCTGAAAAAAATACTAGTATTCAAGGTTATAGCCATTCATTTTTTTTTTAATTAACAAAAGCCATAAACGCACATTTACGATTGCTGCATTATCCTTCGATTAATAATTATAGCATTTGATTCTAAATGGACTACAGTGCACAGAGACAGAAATATGAACAATCTGTAGATATAAAATGATGCTGCAAAAAAAATTAGCATTTCCGGGATCAAATGAGTACTGGCGACGCAAAGGTTCCACAAGAAAATTTCGTCCCATCTCGCTTATGTTGTTACTTCCCTAAACAAAAATGAACTGGCTCGCTTTCAACTTTTCGCACAGCGCAGAATCAAGCTCACCGCATTCAGAGAGATCATTTCCTTCCTCATGAGTAGGATTGGTGAACGGAATAAAGAGGTAAGGGAATTAAAATAAAAGCAAATATCGCCTGCATGATACTTAATATATTTCAGCCTTTCTTATGATACTACTGGAAGTGCAGAAGAACTTGGAAAATTTTATTTACAATGGATATAAATCAATGAAAATTTTATTTTAAAAATTGGGGTACCAAATGGGAAATTCTACCGGCGCACGGAAACTAGATGTAAATTTCCATTTGAATATTGAGAAATGTATGACTTAGGTGAAAGGCGACCATCTTTAAATATTGACACATACTGATCAAACAAGACTATTTCATCATTAGCTGTATCCCTTTTACGGGCTTTATTCACATCATTTTACTATTTTTAAAACATTCGATAAAACTTCTCTTGAGTACGTCTATACTTAAATTCAAATGGTATTTCACAAAAATGTGAAACTACGCTCCGTAATGTAGAATTATTAAGAGAGAAAATAAAAAAAAAAAACTTAATATTTAAAATTCTCACCAGCTTTTCTATATATTAAACGCGGGCACGTTTCACCACGGAATTCATCAAAAACAATACCGAATTCTCAAACAAAACAAGTTTTTTACATTGCGAAATTCTACTTAAAAAAATTAAATACAAAAAGTAACTTCTTCAATAATAAACTATGGGTTAGAATAACTGGAAATACACATTTATTCGGAATATTACTTATTCTTATTCTCACGTTTTATATAGAACAAATATACTGTAAATCAATATTAAAAATTTTAAATAAATTATATATGCATCTATAAATGATGTACATATTTTTATACTTCCACGAAAAACGTATCGCACCTTTAAATTTGTCAAACAGTTAATAACTGATGCATTTCAATAAAGGAAACCGATTCGATTCGTTAAGATTATTCGATCAGTCTTTTATGTGTTATTAGGCTTGATTTAAATGTAAGTTGCACTATTTTCAATAAAAATTCATCCACAGAATCATTATTACTAACTATCTTGCAAAATAAATGTCAAACGAATAACGTATTATTAGAAAAAAAATTAATTAAAATATATCAATAGATCTTACAAATTTTTGCAAGCAAGATCGCGAATATTGTGTGAACTCGTACTTAATTTAAATTGGATAGTTCGTTAACTCTTTCACCACTAAAAGTGCAAAAAGACACATTTAAAAAAATCCACACCGGAAAAGGAAACTGATGGGGGGAGCAGAAAAATACAACAATCATCCTTCTGCTACGCTGCACGTGACCCTTTTTTGGAACAAAGAGGAAATACCACATTTTAACTTGCATGAGAGATTACAGCTACTTACGAACTCAAATCTAACAATTTTTTCTTACTCCTTTGCCAGAGCTTAACGCAGTTTAGTTTTAACAGAAGTCCTTATAAATACATTTTATACATGTTTCCATCTTTTTTGCACGTACCTCTCTTCGCATTCATATAATAATACTATTTCAATTTGGAAATTTACACATTCTATCGAAAAAAAACAGTAAAAATTAATATTCAAATCATTTTTTTTTTAAAAAAAATTACAAAACCAACGGTCCTCTTCCATTCCTTTATAAATGAAACAACATTATTTATCAACTTTCAATCATTCACTTAAAAAACATTCAGAGTCAAGCTTCTTTTATTATTTATTTATCTGAGATACACAATGAAGATATCAACTGCAGCAGTCTGTGGTTTCAAAAGTTGCATTCCAAAAAATGAATGTTTATTCAGGAATTTTACATTACAAGGGGGAATAAATATGATTCAAGATTAGCATTTTTTTCAGTTCAATTTTATAATTACAATAGACCTCGATGATCCACTTCTCTCTCTCTCTCTCTTTTCCCTTCCAAATTTTCCATTCAATGAAAAAACACGCCAGTGGCCAAAATTCGATTCGAACCTTTGAAAAATAAATTTGCTGCCTTTCACATTAAAAATTCTATACACTAAATTTATTTTGAAATATTAACAATTTTTAACCTCTATAATATCCAATATGAAAATATTTGATTATAATTGTTTAGGCAAACTCACTAAAATAAGTGAATTAAAAAAAATTTCTGGCGTCACCACAGAAAGCGCTTTTTCCTAGAATAAATTAAATCAATTCATCTTCATAATAGCAATTTTTTTTCTTTTGATTACTCAATTAAAGTTAAATGTAATTGAATAAATTCAGATTTCTTAGAATTTTAAAAATTCTTATATATTAATTTTAAAAATGTGTGCTACAAATAATTATTACTTCATTCTCATTATGACGTACCCAATTATATATAGAGAGAGAGAATGAGAGAGAGAACAAAAAAAAGTGTGCAGCACCTTTAACTGATGTCTTGTCTACGAGTTTTGTACTAAAATATACTTTTAAACTAATTGAATAGTTCAAAATAAAGAACATGTTTTATGAGACTTAAATATGGTATTACCCTTTCAGTACCAAAATAATAATAATAACTTGGTCTCTTACACGAAGTACTAGTTAATTACTTTTAAAACAAAAACATCTAATACTTCGTCCGATGATTACAGCTAGGAGCCTTTTACTCATCCAAAAGGGCAGGTTTTTCAGCGAAATACATTGATAAATATATCTATCCCACATGTAAATTTTTATTCTTAACATCTTGTATATTTTCTCCATATACGACCTCAAATGTTTTATATGATTTGAAACTGAACTGGGGATTATGGAGCGTGTTTTTTGCACTTCCCACGATAACCATTTATTCACATACGTTAACTAATAATCATTAATTAACCTAGCATACTGCTTAGAAACGTTGTCTTGAATCAAATAATAATTTCCATTTTGTATTCAATTTTGCAGCTATTTCTGCTGAAAAATTTTTATAGAATGTCTAAATACACCAATTTGCCCACTGATTAACAATAAATTTCCAGCACCCACTGCAAACCATACCGTAACACATCAGCCACCCATGTGGTTTTGTAATAGTACTTTTCAAAAGTCTTCTGACAAAAACATCGTTTTGCAGCTAAGTGTATGAATTAGTTTTAAATATAATTTTTGCCATTTTTTTTAAAAAAAATTTACTTTTTTGACATTTTATTAAAAGTTTTAAATTATATGTTTATTATATATTTCGAATATTTCATGTTTGAGTGGTCCAAGAGGGTATTTAACAAGATTAATTAGTTCAAAGATTAATGATTTTTTACTTTTTATTCTTAATTTTTTTTATCACACTTGGTACTTAGCGTTAAGTTGAAGATCAAGAAATGTAAAGCATGTTGCTATAATCGAAATCGTGTTAATTGTATAAACGAGTCTCAAAGTGACACTGCTCGAAAATTTGGACTATTCCGCTGAATAGTAAACTATAGCATTCGATTTTTAAGTATCATATATACGTTTCTGATATGTAAAGAAACATACGACTTAAAAAACATCAATTCGAATTAATAGAATGACAAAAAAATAATAATAATAATAATAAAGAGGGGAAGCTGAAATACCAATACTAGTACGAAAGCAAATCAAGTAATTTACATAATTCATCAAGCAAACAATTTAAAATGTAGCACTTCTCTTGAGGGGGAAAAAATGTCGCACAAGGAATGCTGGATGGCTTGGTCATATAAAAAAAAAAAACACAAACAAGCATCCCCCAAAAGCAGAAAATTTATTGATTAATCGTTAGCAAACGTCGCACTTATTAGAAGCAACACGAGGGGCATTGGCGGCGGACCTCGTAATTTTGAGTCTCGGTCAAGTGACGAGGACGACACCCGGGCTGACACCCACTCTCCTAACTTCCACACCATGCCAAAGGGAGGACTTTGGGTCCAGACAGATTTAACGTGTATCATCCCTGGCTACACAGCGGGTCTTTTGCGGCCAAGGCTCGAACCCGCGACTGAACGAAAACCGCCGGCTAAGAATCCGAAACCATGACCACTAGGCTACCGCAGTCACGTCAAGCAACGAGAACGACACCTGAGCTGACACTTCCTTCTCCAAACTTCTACAACATGCCAATGGGAGAATGTGGGGCATCGACAGAATTAACGACCATAACACTGCAGGTCTTTTGAAACACCAGGACTCGAACCCACGACTCAACAAAACAACGTCGGCCGCGAGTTTTCGATTATGATCATTAGCCACACAAAATGCAGAAAAGCCTGATTAAAGATAACTAAAAAATTAAAAATGGTCAAAATTTAAATGGTGCGAAGTACTTTTCAGTGGTGAAAGAAAGTTAAAACTTGTTTCTATCAGATAGTATTAGGCACGTCCGATAAACGAAAGAGCCCATAATATATTGTTTACACCGTACCACATGGTGAACGAAATGTTATGGTATGAAAATGCTTTTCCTTTTAAAACCCATTAGCGCCGAATATGTGGATAGATTTTTGTGCAATGATATACAACTAAAAAGAGCGATACCACATGCTAAGAACAGAAAACACACTTTTATAATTCTTATATAGCAAACAAATAATTAAAAAAAAATTTGTCAAAAGATTTTGATCTTTACGTATTTATATTTTCTTTCCTAATAACAAATATAGTAAGAATATAAATTTTGCTTCTATGCTATCGTTTAATTATTTTTATAAAGCGAATTATAAGACGAGCAAAAATAATTTAACTGCTTAGTAGGAGTATAATAAGCATTAAGATTAGTGGAGAGATTTTAGAACTCTACAATATTTTAATTAGGTACCATCCCATTTCCACATAAAATGTAACATGATATCCAAACAAACTAAATTTTGATTCATCTAAAAAAAAAAAAAGACTTCCAAAAAAATTTGGCTTCTAAGTCTAGTGACAATTTAAGACGTATTTTTAAATGTCTGGCAAACAAGTATGGTTTTTTTTTGCGTGTGTGCTCTATTAATATCTATAGTTGCGTATCCACAATAGATTCCACATTCAACTCACTAGCTACCTTAATGGGCTTATCACTTGCGCTAGATCTTTCAAAACATTCTGTACGTATTAATTATGTAAAAACGCTGTTGAAAGAGATTTTTTCACAGTTCATAAATTTAGCTTCGCAATAAAAATTTTCTACCTACAAAAGTATGTTTCTTCTCTATTTTCGAAAATTTTAATCGAGCGAAAAGAAATTTTAATGCACGTTCCAGCCTCATGACTTTTGACTTGGAATCGTGCCAGTTATAACAGTTCTTCGGATTTTGCCTATTGGCAGGCGAAATAAGTGCCCAAACTTTACTTCAAACTGTGAAAAACACTTATTTTTAAAATTTTAAATTGAATGTAACATTTTATAAACGTTTAATTAAACTACAACGATTTTTGAAGAAACTTTTTTTTTTAACATTTTGTCTGATTTCAAGAGCACAATGATATGCGTTGATCTGTCATTAGGGTTCAATTAATAACTTATTAAATCAACGTCACTGTAATAATTAACCACAACAATAAACTCCTCGTACAGAATTTTTTATAGCTTTTTTCGGATATTTTTTTTTTTAAAAAAAAATCGTGTTTATGTATTATACGTGAACAAGGCTTTTATCTTTTGTAAAACCTTTTTTTTTTATCAGTACCTTAAAAAGAAAAAAATTAGGATGATCAAATTTCATCAGCATATTGCTAATCCATTAACAGGCATATAATGTAGCATAAAATTAACTCAACAGAAATGTGATCGAAAAAGGAATTAATTGATTTAAGAAATTTTTCCATGTGCGCAACAGAAGGGCTTAACACAAACATAATTTTAATCGGGGATCGCTACAAATTCAGCAGGAATTCAGAAACTATGTTCTGAACATCTTAGAGCTCAGTTATGCAAATATAAATCAATAAATCAATGTCACATTCGAACATCTTTGTCAGATTCCATTTATATAATATTTTACATATTCCGTTTTCCAACGTACCGCTCTCTTAACTTCCCGTCCACAGGAATTCAGAAAGTCTCTCAAGAAGAAATAGTTTTAGGTATTGCATAATTTTTTTCAATTTCATATGGCTCTTAATCAAAACCGAAAATGAATTCAACAACTCAAGACCGCACACACAATTGCATTATATCATTTCAAATCGTTATACCTATGTCTATTATTTCTATACTATCTCTTCCGCAATACGCTTTAGAATACTCGGTACACGATAGTGTGCAACAAAATATTATTATTATTAGCTTTGAATTTTTTTATTCCAACAAAAGTCAAGTTTCTTATCAAAGCTATGTATATTAACGACTCAAAAGTTAAATAAAATAATGACGCCCAATGTACAGGTTTATCAAAATAAACAAAGCTAATAAACACGTTTGAAAAGGTCTGGGGAAAAGAAGTCATTTTCCACGCATTGCCCGCAGGAGACTACATCGCTACGTCTCGTGCAGGCGATTCACGTTTCCAGAGTTCATTGCCCCGTGCAAAGGAGCGAAATGCACTTTTGAAAAGGCAAGAAAAAGTCTAACCAACCAGAGGTGGCCTACTTCCGATACGCCGCCTTTTTACCCTTTGTCCACTTTCAACAAATGTTTGCGAAAGACCCAAGGAGAAAAAGGAACAAACGTCAGGATTGCGCAAATGTTTTTATGTCGACTCTTAGCGAATCGACGTGAGTCACGAAAAACTGGCGAAATCGTCTAGAATAATTGGAGGGGGACGATCTAATTCCATGCTCGAAAACTCTAATCTGCTGATAGTATTCGAATACGAATAGTATATCAACTTAAAAACCTTAACAAAAATCATATTTAGTTGACAGCGGCCTGTTGGGGACGAATTTTGGTGCAGTTAGTTGTTCGGGATGGGGAATAGGGCTGGCATTCACATTTTTCAGGACAACTCAAACGACAAATCTTGAACAATACGAATAGCTTAATAAATTTATATACGATTATCATAATATATGTATTCAGATTTTAAGACAATATCAACAAAAGTATTACAATACGAGTGATTCGTAAGCCACAATTGAATGGTTTGATTTTCACAACAAATAAGAAATGACGATGATCGAAAAAAAAAACATAACTTAAAATAATGTAACTAACAGTTAAACACGTCTTTAAAAGGTATTTACTTTTCCAAAGCTTTTACATTTCCAAATGATTCTACAAAAACATTCTTTCCAAAAACGTTCTAAAAAAATAGTTTTCAACAGCAAATTAATATTAAAACTAGTATTCATAATTAATCATAAAACGATTGTTACTATTATTAAAACTGTATTTTTACAATTATTATTCAACAATATGGCAGCTCATAGTTTAACATTCAGCCTCTATCAAAAAAACTTAGAAAAAGAAACACTTTACAAACCTGTTGGAGGAAGAAAAAAATTGAAAAACACCAGTTTAACTTACTTAAGCGTCGTCTTCATACTAGCAAGAGTAGTAAATCCGTGTATGTTACCTGAGATAATATTCCAATTCAAAAGTGGTATATATCCAAAGAATAGTAGTAATATCCAAGAGATATAGCCAACATGTGAACATCCATAAAAAGAAGGAAATAATCCACACGGTCGGTAGTACACACGCGAATAAATTGATTATCATCACTTGGTAATCCAGGGGAGTAGTAGGTAATCCAAAAGCGTTATTATCCAACGGTTTATCCTATGGGCGTGAACACATACTATATCCAGATATACGAATCCGTTTTAGCACTCACTGTATGTTGTTTTCACTTTAGCGCGCATTATACACATAAATTCCATTTGCTCGCCACATGCAGAAGGTAATATTGCCAACAAGGCAGTGTGTATGTATTTTGACAAATAGCAGCTCAACTAAATAATCCACAAAATACAAAATAAACGAATATATAATCCTAAAAAAAAGGGGGTTACTCTCTACAAAGATTAAATGAACAAAATAACAACCAAAACATAAATGAAACATAAAAACATAACAAAACGATTCACATAAAAAATAAGTCTTATATCAATCCAGAAAGATATATATTATAAACTATGTCTATAAAAATAAAAATTAAAGAAATAAAACATCAATTAAAAAAAACATTAATTGTAGAATTAACAAACAAAAAAATAGATCTGTAATATCCCTACAAAAATGGTAAATCTAAAATCAGGAATAAAAATCACAACTGCAATAAATATTCAAACTGCTTCAACTAGTATTTTTCAACACATATATACCAATACATATTTTTTACACAACTTAGGAACATAACTTAAAAATACAAAACAGACAAACAAAATATAAAGTTTTAATAACAGAACATCGCTATGTAATATTTGCTTTTAATTTCACTGTAATTTCAATCTTGTTGAACAAAACCGATATCAATACACAAAAATAAAATATTCATTATATAACTCAATCAAGGACACCATGAACCTTTTTCAATTTTTTTTTAAAAGCTACAACTTATAATCTTATGGCTAGATAAATGATCGAAGAACAATTGCCTTAATTCTAACTCTCATAAAATAGTACATATTTTTAAAATACCTATATGTTTTACATGACAATTTTTCATTTGCTTAGTACAATGATTTGTCAAAAAAAAGTAAAACATGAAACTTGCTCGAAAAGAAACAATATATAAACAGAAAAGAGGGCAAAGAAAAAATACAGAATAACTTAAAAAAATAAAATCAAAAATAAGGCTTACTTTTTCTTACTCCTACCAGTTGAACCCACGAATTTATGAAAAGGTCCAGAACAGAAACTAATGCAAGAAAATAGCCTCATTATAGAAGCTAAATAGCTATTTTAAAGTTAAGATAAGCAAAGAGATACGTTGTATTATATATTTTGTTTGCTCTTTATTTATAGAAAATTTTGATGAAATTTTTGCAGTCACCCTTTGATAGCACATTTTTCTGATAGATACTACGGGATTAATTTGCAAAAACAAAGAATCACAAAACACAAACTCACTACAATGAAATATTGGGAATTAAAGGTTATAATTTTTACGAGATTAATTTAATTATACCTCTAAAGAGTAAATCTCACTTTTCATTCATCTTTTATAATTTAATAATTATACATATTGAGTAACAATGATTTTTTTCTCCATGCTTTTATATTAAAGTAATCTAATTTGAAGAATATGTACAGTATACACAATTGGATGGAGTTTTTTTTTATTTTATTTTATTTTGAACCAAAAAAAAATCCACATTTTAATCCTCAAAAAGGAAAGAAACGTTTTAAAGGTGAGGGGAATATTAGATTTTTTTAAAAAAATATTTAATTTAGCTAAAGCAAATCAAACAATTCCCGATGTCATTCAATGTGCGATTTTAAAATATTTTTAAAGCAATGGATAGTCTCCCTCAGACCCTAACACGATGGATTCAATTAAAAATCCACCCATTTATAGTTCCTCAACGTTTCACATTATTTTATGCATTAAAATAAAGTTAGCGGAGAAGAAAAAAATGAATACATCAGATTTGTGAGTGTGCTTCCATATACTCATTTATAAAAATTATTGAATACAAGTGAGAAAGTGGGATTAAAAATAAATTAGTTTTCATATTTGCTTATACAAACAAGTACTTGTGGTTATGCTTAAAAACAACAAAAAAATGTTTTTGATCCCAAGCTAGATTTTTTTTTTTTAAAAAAAAAAATTTAATGTTTTGAAAAAGGAAATAGCCGAATTGATCGATACCATTATTATAATCATAGAATGGCGTTTGCAATGAAATATTGTGCGTTTAGAGGGATTCTAAACAACGTACTATCGAAGGTTGACTGCATAAAAAGAAGAAGAAAATAATTAAAAAAAAAAAAAAAAATCTTAGCTACACAAGAATTAGAAATGTATTCAAAAGATTCGTTCACATAAATTTTACGGTGGTAAAATTTCAAAATCCTACCTAATTCATATTCTTCCTAAAATTCCAGGGCCGAAAATAATGGACATGAAAAATAAATATATAAATTTGGGATAACTTAATTTGACTTACCCATAACGTGGTGTACGACCGGCAGTATAGGGCGCTGGTGCCGGTCCATGGCCGTGATCTCTTTCGTGGATGTAAATGGCCGAGGATGCTGTGCTAGACGCTGGGGGCTCGTAATAATCTGTCTTTAATGTCCGATCGTCGATTTTGTTGTCCGCATTATGGGCCTTGGCAGCGGACTTGATGTCGATAAAAGCAACTGTTGCGCAGGCTCCACTTTCCTCTTCTTTTTTGGGCAGAATTTTCACGCTCTGGACTTTACCATACCTGAAATACCAATGAGCAACTCTTGTACTTCACGTGAAAAAAAAAAGTCAATACTAAACCTTTTCAGTATCCATATTCTGAAATTTATTTTTTCACAACATGGAAATGGGGGGGACGATTTAAGAGTTATAAAATATCCACATACAAGAATAAAAATTCAAAATGAAACCTAATTTATAAATATAAAACAATGAATATGCCTAATTTATAAATATAAACAATGAAATATAAGTATAATCAGTGACGTAGATTTTTGCTCGTTGAATCGCGTATATAGTACTCCCATTTGAACAATTAAACTTTCACAAAAGAACAATTTTTTTAGTGGGAATATATATCACGCAGGGGTTTTCAGTGTACACACACACACAAACATATATGCGGGTATTTCGATCAAAATTGGGCTGGTAAAATTACTTAGAAAAAGTAAATAAGTACAATAGAGACTAAGCAGCTTTAAATAAATCCGCACTACATGCACAGGTAATATGTGCAGTTCACTATCAATTGCTTTTGTGTATGGTTTAAACATATCTCAATGGAAAAGGTTAAATATCGAATAATATTTGTTTAATTACATAATAGAATTTTGATGTATCATGCAGCGAACATTTATAAACGACATTTTTTTAATCAAAAAACACCTCGAAAAAACTCCCAATAGTTGTGCTTCAAAATCCGTTTTACGTTTAGATTTTTTTGTCTTAATGCATGCAAAAAAAATTTTTAAAAAAATATTAACACACCATTAGACATAATTATATGTAACATTTCCCTTGGACTGAGGTGCCTCTCAACTATGATTGTAAAAATATTACATTTAAAAATAAGATGCTCAACATAATTTATATCAAGCATTTCTACAAGTAAATGAACACCAACATTCGTTTAAAACATATTTATGCGATCGAATTTGATATAGAATATTAATTATCAAACACAAATTCGAGAGGAATCAGAAAAAGTCTATATAAAAACACTTAAAAAAAATTCGAAATTGCACCTGATTTATAGGTTTACAACAACGCAAATCCAGTCAAATTCGGTATTTCAAAATGATTTTTCCTTTTCAACTAAACATTGATAAGCCATTAACAATAAAAACGCATATCGGAACACTTAAAAAAACAAAAACTAATTAATGTTATTCATCTCATCTAAAAAAATTATTTTTCAACGTAAAAACAGTTTCAAATTCAACTGAATTTGTTTTAACTGCATGGAATTGTGCAAAAATTCAATTTATCAATTAATTATGCATAATAATTAATTGATAAGTAAATATAATTATGTATAAATGTCTAAAAAAAATTTGCGTTAACATTCAATATACTAACCCTATTTTATTAAATTCTTATTCAGAACAAAACTAATTAACGGAACTGAACATTTAGCAAAAACAATTTTCGATTTCGCCTTCTTGATATTACTAATCTGTTTTATGTGTTGGTTAATTTTTTTCCTGTTCCAATTCGTTTATTTCATTTTTATAACATAAGCATTATCCTTACATATCACAATACAGCATTCGTGAGCAAAAATGTCTGATGTGAAAAATCTGTCCGTTAATGTATCTCTGTAATTCCAAAATGTTACTTGTAATACGTAATCCAGTTTATAAAATCTTAAAACAATTATAATTTGATCCCTGAAATTTCAAAAAAAATATATATAAATTACGTGATAAAATAATACGAAAAAATAGTATTTATAAAGTTTTGCAAATAACAGGTTTTGCCACCAAACCTGTCAAACATTTTCAAAAAATAATTATTTAAATATTATTAACATGTAGTAGGCAGCTAGCTAGGAGTAAACAAGTATCAAAACAAGGGTTATTTTTGATACCGATACTACTGACCATAAGTACGATAACTAATTGTTTGATTCTAGGAAGTTTTAAATCATCTGGTAAAAACTATTACCCGTAAAATAACTCTGTCTTCAATGACTATCTAAAAATTCTAAAATAAAATGACTATTTCCACGTACCCTTACTACAATCTTTATTCCGTCTCTATATTTTCTTGTTACAACCCAAACAAAAAAATTTCTACTGAGCAAAAACAATGCCAACTTTTCATAACAAAAAAAAATGAATAAATGAATACGCCATAGAAATCAAATAATACAGTTAAATATTAAGAGTTCAAACAAACAATAAAAAATTTGAAGTGAACAATATTATTCTTTCCAAATATTAAAACAAACGATGAATTATTAAATTTAATATATTTTGAGATGAATGTTATTATAGTTGCGCCATAAAATAAAAATAAAATACAATAATAATTAATGTAATAATCTCTCTCTTTTCTTAACACTAATACTTCAAAGAGGCGATTATAATTCATACAGAAACTATTGAGAACCGTTGAGAGAAATTAAATTAAGATTACACAAGTTAGTGTATTCGGCATTTTATTTTGAAAAGTGGTCAGAGACGACAATTAGAGGTTGTTCCAAAACAAAACCCTTTGGTGGCTAATAGCTTTTTTCAATAAGTGTTTTTCTATGATTTCCAAATACAGTAAACGTTCCCGAATCCGGCACGTTCAGGACCCCACCCATGCCGGATGGCGATTTTGCCTGATTTGATTATCGAGAGTACATATATAGTTATAAACGGAAATACCAAAGATAAATCTCTCTAAAAAAAACTTCCAACGATAAAAAAAACCTGTGCGTAAACGATATAATTATCCGTCTATTTCATCTCTCTCTATCATTCTTGTAACCACAAAATTAAATTCTAACAAAGAATATTAATATATTTGAAAATTCTGAAATTGATTTTTAAAAAGACTAAGAACAAAGCAATAATTATTACCAATGAACACTATCAAAAAGAAATGAATAAATTAAGACTACAGTAAAATTTTGACGAAAAAGAGGGTTTTAATTATGAAATTCATCGGGTAAGATACCTATTACCTACACTTTATAACAGATCAAAAATCTATACAACTGACTATTTTCTCAATAATTCTGTAATAATTAGAAATTATTTAATTAGAAATTCATAATCAAGGCTAATAGATCACCACAGATTTTTTTGATTTAATTACTAACGGAACAAAGAATTATTTAATTTTTTTTTAAAGACTTATGTATGAGAACAGAGATAAAAATTGTATATATAAAAAAAATAATAATAAAAAAAAAAGATCGATTAGTTAATTTACACTAAACTCAGGTTTTATTTTGCTCGCGTTATAATAAATACTTATAAACAATCACATCTCCAGTCAAGTTGTAAATTAATGCTGAAATACAAATATATGAGCTAATGCACATATTGCAATAAATAATAAGTAATCAAAAATGTATCTAATCCGTCTATCATCACCTATAAATTCTCATACAGTCTGTTTTAAGTATGGAAAATCTGTTTTGGGATGTTAGAATTGTTACATCTTTCACACATAAATCAAATACTTCATAAAAATTATTATCATAATTTGAAGAACTAAAATATTTCTTTCAAAACTTGAAAAAAAATTGCAGTTAAATAAGTGTTCAACTTAATTTTTAATACACAAGAGATAACTTTTTCATTAAATTTTACACTGTTTCGAATTACAGTAAAAATTCGTGACGATAAATACATATTTTTTATTCAAATTTAGTAATACAATTTTAGAATGCAACGACAATTCAAAAAAAAAAATAATAAAAATAAACGGTTTACACAATAAGATATCAATTACAAGATAAAAGTAAATACTTAATTGCTCAACGTTTTCGAAAGATGAAGAATGTACATTTTGATTCTATAACAATAAATTTCGAATATACCAAAGAATTTTTGCGCGTGTTTGTGTGTTCGCAGAAAAGCTTGGACTAATCCACAGAAGCAAGGATCATTATTAATCAAACCCATAGACATAAAAGATAAAATAACGCAACTAAGGGGAAAAAACAGAACAAAATATTGTAAAGAAAGTAACAATGAAATTTAGTTTTAGAATTAAGTTATTCTTTACAAAAAATTCATTTTTTAATCTATCCCTAACAGAAAAAAATATCTATGCTACATTCTAAAAAAGTCATATGCTTATTACCATACAAGAATCAAATCTATACCCTAACTATATTTATTTAATGCCAGTTAAGATTTTCTACAAAGAAACATATTACGTAAAAAGGAAAGTTGTTCGGAATAAGAATGACTAGACGCGTCAAGTGACGACTCCATTAAAATGACGAAATTATTACACTTGAGAAACGTTTCTACATTTCATTTTTTTTTTAAATTTTAAAAAAACAAATAAATAAATAAAACTTAAGTATTGAAATAAATTTATGATGTCTTTCGGTTTTATCAATTTGCAAAAATACCTTACAAAAATATTTTATTACATATGAAACAAAATTGCAGTGGGGGATTCATTTGATAGGTTAACCGAAAAACGACTTTATTCCTCAAGGACACTACACACCATGATTTTTTTTCCACCTATCTCTGCATTGTCACAAAACCAAGAACACAGTCAAGACTTTTTTTCCCCCTCCCAACCAAGGGAAATAAGGGAAAAGAAGGCTCAAGGACAAAGGGAGTGTTCCTAGCTATGCATTAAATATTGCCATGGGCAAGTTCCCGCTCTTAGCATCACGACAAAAAAAAAGAATGCGATTGACTTTACCATAAGAGGGGGAAACGGGAGGCCCAAATGGAAGAATTTCGAGAAATAGGCTACAGCTATCAAGTAAAATCAACACTTCTAATTACATACGGTAATGACAAAGAAAAATTGAATAATAACAAAATTCCTTACTCATCTTGATTTTACTTTAATTGAACATGATGCTTTGTACACAAATTTTTGGAAGTTCTTAATTTAAAAAGTATTGCACACTCGAGGACAAAAAATTTATCGTAATGGTTGCAGTTATAATATGAAACATCGTATAAGTCATTCTCAAATCAAAATATATAATACATATAAGCACTGACAAGTAACTTAAAATAAACCATCAGCAACAATTTACAAGCACGTACTCTCTAACTTTGAAAATTCCATCAACTTAACTAACAAAAACACATCGATTCGGATTACATAAAAGAAAGTGCGAAATGAATAGTACAAAATATTTATAAGTTACACATTTAATCAAGACGAAATTTAAGTATACAGAAAACAAAGTAATTTCTTGAACATAGAATGCAAGAGGGAGCTTGAAATTTATTGATCCATCCTTGATTTCCGTTAACATTTCTCTAAGAAATCTTGGAATTGTTAAAAATTGGAGTGGAGCTGACATAGCTTAGAGGCCTAGAACTGATTGATACAGTTCTACACACAAATTTCAATTATATTATCCGAAAGTAAAATAGCTAACACGTTAGATATCACTAGCATCCAAAATCCCCACTTTAAATATAAGTCGTATCCTATTTACCTACATCCCAGAGTGGAACCTCTTATTAAAAAGTCCTTTATTATTATCAAGACCACCATATATAATATATTAACACTCCGTTGTCACCGATAACGCGCACTTTAAAATATAAATGTCGCTGTTTCGGCGACACGCTTCTTTTACTTTACTTGAGCGCTTTTATATAAACTGATGCGATTTTGGACGCAACTTATAATAGACAGGACGTGAAACTAGCGAATTTTGTGATAGTTGAACCGGGAAATCCCGAGTGCAAATGGGTGACTGTATCCAAAAACGCCCCACTATGATAAATTACAAAACATAAATACTCAATTTGTTGAAGATTTATAAAACTAGTTTTAAAAATGTTACTAAGGAATAAATGCTTCGTTTTAGTGTAGCAACGTATTTTTAATACAACTTAAGTACAATTGTCACTTAATAGAGTTGGAATTATTAGTGCACTATGAGCCACAAGCTGGAGTGTGCAAAAGGTTAAATTTTTAATGGGACCTGATTATATTTAAATGACCAGCACAAAAGAGAGAGAGAGATCCACAATCTAAATGTTATTTCAATACTCGCATACATAAGTATTGTTTGTGCCAAAATAACACAAATATATATAAATTTGTCGACGTACGAAATTTATAATTGAAAAAAAAAGACTATTCCGTCAGTAAAAATAATACAATTAAAACAAAATGTAGCGGTGTTCATATAATAATACAGGAAAACGCAAGCTATTGGAAAAGGTGACCGTTCTCACCATTTTTCTTCAAAACCAGACTTGTATAATAATATAAAAAGTAAACAATTTCAAGCAGCTTCGTTCTAAATACACGCATTAATAAAAAAAACTCTACGAAAGAAGTATTGCTCGAAATACAAGTTCTGCTTTTGGCAACTGTTCAAGTTTGCAGAGACAGGAGAAAAGAGAGAAATCCAGTCTAGTGATTAGTAAGTTGCACCTTGAACTGTTTTTACAACTGGAATAACCTGATATGCCGCCGCAAGCTGGCATTTGATTAGTTTCCTGCGTAATAACTTCGGAACTTTCTCTCGCAATCGCAAAATGGTACCATTCCCAGAGATACTGTTCACGGCGTAATATCATGTCAAATAACAATTATTTTGATAATCACCCCAAAATGATATAAAACAAATAATTCTCTGAAAAATATCATTTTTTTCAACATTGATATTAAAGATTATCATGTTTTAGTGTTTTAAGTATTTTGAATCATAGGAAAGTTCACATTTTCACCCATCATACGTTTGTTTTAAAATATACTACATATTTAGAATACGTAGATATATCGCGTTTCATTAAACAATAAAATGTAACGTAGTTCCGCATACTCTTAATACAACACTTTAAAATTTTAATAACTGAACAAGTTTTCCTTACTGTAAAATTATCAGAAAAAAATTTTGAATACAGAAGTACTCTTTCAAATGTTCTGGCATTTAATATAAGAGAATAAATACATTCAAAGAGAAATAGCGCCAGTGAAGAGCCATTTTCAATGACCTTTTCCCGCTTTTCCTGTAGGCAATCCGGGGCATGCAAAAGGGGAAGAAAAAAAAACCCAACCAATAAAAGATTTTAAAAAATACAAAAAGGCTCTTTCTTATAGGGAACGATCTATTGCGTGCACAGCCGAAAACCGATGATCGCTTGTTCACTCCCGGTTGCACTGCAGGCAAATAAAAAATATCAAGCAGTTTCTCCTGGTAGCGTAAAGGTCACCTCTACAAATCATGCGCTCGCTCGAAAGAGAATCAGTTGATCATTGCCCTCGCTGGGCCTCTGTTTATCTCTGGCAACGGACCAATAGGAAGACAGGGCGAATGCTCCAAGCCCCGCCTAGTCAAACCTGCGCAGCCAATTGCCCAGCCCATTTTTTTTGTTGTTACTTTTATTCAGATTGCACTGCATATACACATGCAGGCATGATCAATGAACAGGGGAACAAAACACTTGAATAGCATGGTTGGTCCTTAGATTTCAATGCGGTACGTCAGGTTTCTTTTTATTATATTTGCAGTAAGAATTCAAATTAAAAGATTTGAAATATTTAGAGAAGAAAGCAAGGCAGTAGATATTTATTTTCATCAAACTTCTTGAATACGAATATTTTAAATGGCCATCGTTTTAATAAACGGAGCTAAGTAATTGATTTATCCTCATAAAATAATTTTAAATTACACGAATAAGAATACCAGCATATCATAATATCAAATTAATTATTTAGCACCAGAAGTATGCAATAAATCAACACGTTTCATTGTCTCACTACATTTTTGAACTCAACACAGATGGAATAGTCATTTTCCACACTTCAAAAGCTTACATTTCTACAAAGCCAATTCATGCTTGAAAATTCACGTCACCTAAAAATTATATTTCTGAATCATAAAACAATGTTCAAAATATCCATAACTTATTATTACAATTAGCAAAACTACGCCACAATTTTTATTCAAAAATACAACAGTACAATGATTTTCTAGTAGCAATGGATTGATTGTATTTAATGACAGCTGGAGTAAGATGTTGATTAAGTGCTTGAAAATTCAAATTGGTTTTCATTATTTTGAAAAGGTTTTTAAATCTTTTTAGAATTATTACAAGACAGAGAGAATAGACATTTAGAGGTCGAGTGCAAGAATTGTCAAAATATTCCACTTGTCAATATATTCCATAAATATACTATATCATCAATAAGCCTTTCTTTTACATAATGATCACAAAGGTTACATCGATGCTTCAAACGACAATGAATCTACAACATATTTGAATATCACAGCATTTAATTAATATCAAGTAAAATAATATAAAAAACAACTGGCCATTTGCAAAAGCATTTGATTTATTTTTATTCTAAAATGCTTTTACTTTAAAAACACAGTTTTTTTGGTCGGTTAATTAGCATTAATACTCACGCATAAAAAATAATCCTAGCGGAAGATATATAAATTCAATTGCATATACTACAAGCCACTGAATCGTTATTTAAATCATTTCTAATAGCACGAAAACTTTTTATAAAATATATAATTCAAATTAAATTGATAGAAAACACGGAAATATGATATAATTCAATTCTCTCTCTCTTCATTTGTTAAACAAATATACTATTCAATTATTTTTAATAGTTTCAGAATATTTCCATTAAATTAATTTTGAAATGCCTTATTTTTTTTCCCAAAAAAAGCCGAGCATAGGAAAAATTATCCTCGATGTAGAAAGGTTTCTCGTCTACTCTTACGTGCAACCTTCCCTTCCTCCCTCGAATTAAAATGAACGAGTTCCTATTTTCCTTGCTTTTTCTTCGGATCCTCCCTACCCCGCTTCCTTCTTTCACACAAGTCTTTTTCTTTCTTTCTCTCCCCTTGAAATATTTTTAGAGCATTTATGTGCGTATCATAAAGTATTTGGAAGTCAAAAAGATCTAGTACCAAAACGCGCAATCGTACAGGAAAAAAATATAAAGATGCCATAGAACTCTATATCTACTCTTCTCAGTATATGAAATCAATATTTATATTGATTTCATATACTGAAAAAAAGTAATGGAATTTTAGGATATATGTGTCTAGATGTATCGTTCGATATTCACAGCTTAGAGGACAAAGAATTCCAAAATGCGTAAGCAATTTTTTCAAACTAGTCTTCTTGCTGAGTAATAATTATAATCGTCTTTAATTTCAGCTGTTTGTTCAAATAATTATAGATAAAAAAAAATCATGGGAAGAAGATATTGAAGATTTTTGGAGTATCATAATATATAGAGAGAAGAAATACAACATCATTACACATTTAACATCTGCTTTTTTTTTAATTGTATAAAATATCTATAAAAATATTCGATTATGTAAAACCAACTAAAAAATATGTCCCTATTCGACAAAACTGGCAAAAGCACACGAATAAATCGTTCAACTTTTAAAAAAAACTATTTTCCATTCAACAAATACCGAAGATCTGTATATAAATCTAAAATATAGTAACAAAAATATATCAAATAAAAAATTGCCTATTTTGTTTCACTTCACGCATTATATCTATCAATATATTTTAATTCTTTCATACAAAATAGGGAATTTTTTCCCATTGTCAGTGTTGTTATTTAGAAGGAGTGCAGGTTACATAAAATGAGGAACGATTTTCATACTTAAATATACTACAAAATGCATTAACTTTTCTTCGCGCACAAAATTAATATAAAGTTATTTACATGTAAAGCTTTCAAAAACGCTGAATTAAATTTATTTATAGTTTTAAACAAAGTATTTTTAGAATCATATATTCAAGCTAAATCAATTTGTTAAATTAATTCATCGTTAAATCTAAATACAAAAAATTGCGATTTTCAACGATTATTAACAACTAAAAATGTATTTTTAAAACTCTTTTTCCCAATAACTATCAGGAACGCCGGTAGCAAAGTGATTTAGAGTCGCCAACCTCAAAGCTGGCAAATTCGAAATCAGTAACGAATTCGAATCAGGATTCCATTAAAACCGGTTTAGGGAATAATGGGGGCTGCTGCATTATTTGGTAAGATTTTAAGGCAATCGTCTGTTGTGCAGTTCCAAACGTGACATATCAATACCAATCCAAAGTAAACCTTTATTTATAAAAATATGCAAAAATACACATATTAACATAGGAATTATAAAAGTAATTATTATAAAAAAAATTTCACCATTAACTTTTAAATTTGTTTTATCGTTAACTTTTTGCAACCAGGATCTTTATCGACTGACATCATAAGATGTTAAAAAAGTGATTTGGACCCTAGATCGATAAATTAAATGCTCTTGAAAATTCCATTCATTGCATATCTCAAAACCATGTTTTTATCACGTAGATAATTATCAACGTGATATTTTCAATAGTTCTCCGCGTGACGGAATTAAATCTTATTTTAAACAGAACACATAAATTTTCATTGCTTAGCTCTTTGCATATATTTCCGCACAATAATTACACTAAGATAAAACTTATAAAAATCTGATGAATGTCTTTCGCCTAATCTTTCCATTCTAGTTCAGTTAAGTATTAAGCTGCTGAGAAAACAAATGAAAACACTGAATTCCGAGTCTATCTATCTTACACAAGTGCGATTTAAGATTGACTCATCAAACTGGAAAACGTGTATTATATGATAGCAAATATCTGATAACAAGAAAAAAAAACCTACATGTTGTAGCAGATATTCTAAAATTGTTTATCTTCTTGCCGTTTTTATTTAAGTTTTATAGGCGAAGTAAAATATCATTATGAAATTGCACATGATAGATTCACGCTGATAATTTGGGGTTTTTTATAAAACATGTTGTTTAGAAAAAAGATTGTTTGACCGTTTTAATGCGTCATATAATTCGCTCATATATGTTTTTTGATGCTATCAGCTAAAATAATAATTTTAAATGTTTAATAGCATGTGGATTATAGCTGTTTTGATGTAAAATAACGGCTAAAAGGCGAAAAATTGTAAATATATTTCTTTGCTTCACCTTTCAGATTTTTGTTTTTCCATTAAAAAAAAAAGTCTTCAATAAATTAAACAAAAACAAAGATATCACAGGGGGAAACAATGAAATTTCAGTTTTTAGTCTCTATCGTCGTTTTGTGAACTAAACTCAACATAATATTTTGTTATAGGGTCAAATAAATGGGGGGGGGGGGTTCAGAATATTCAACACTGAAATACATATTTTCTTTCAACAAAATCAATTAAATACATTTGCCAGAATTTCAGGCTACAATTTTATTGACGAAATGTTCATGCACTTTTTTAAAACGATTACATTTAAATAAACCGAAATTAAAAACAGGAAGTGCATAAATTTTCCTCACCTTCTAAAATATTTTTGTACATAAATGACTTCAGTAAAAGATTCATTAACAAATTCCATGCCTTTACTTGATTATTGAAAAGCATTCGATGTCGTCTTAGTTTAAAAAAAAAAAAAAAAAATGTAAGCGCTGAAAAAAATAGTTTGTCCTATCTACCCTAGGGAGACCTTAACATTAAATGTATGTACGACGCTTACACACATGGAAATAAAAATGAAAGGATAACCAGTAAAATAACCTTAACGCTTAAGTGTACCGTCATTTAACTGAGTTGTAATAAAAAATATTTCAAATATCTATAATTTCTCAAGTCGCAATATTTTTTTAAAGCTCGTTAAATGAAAAAATTGAATAATAAAAGTTTTGTTCCCTCATTTCAACATACAATTTTGATATAAACTTCATTTTCCCAGCCTTGCCAGTAATTTGGCGTTTTTATACATGCTGATAAATTAAAGAAAATTATTTTATGTCTTCTCTGCTTCAATGGAATAATGTAAGCTATCAATAAAAAACATTTGTATATTTTGTAGTTTTTAATTTTTTCGAGTTCCTACACTGTGCTTATTATATGATAAATTTTATACAATAATACAAAACTTTTGCTGTTTACGTGTTTTATTATTAGCGATTTTCCAGTACACCCGCGGTGTTCTGATCTAATATGTGCTGGATAACTGAGTATACTGTGTTTTAATTTTAAATGGCTACAGTAAAATAGTACAATCCATCTCACCGTTTATTTTTAAAACGTTCAAGACTTACAAATGCTGTTAAAACATACGTTTTTCCAGAATCGGAGCTTTTGAATACAATTAATACGATCTGTCTGAATATTTAAAATTGTCAAGACGAAAACAAGTAATCTCAGGAATTGCAACAGCTATCAAAAGCAAGAGACAGTTTCCCTTTAATATTATGCCCTTTCTTATTAAGATTTTTTTTTCTTTACATACAACCGATCATCGAATTAATATATCCATTAAACAAATAACAAACGAAAATTTTTATTCGAAGAAAGTTACTTATAATACAAAGAATGAAAAAAGAATGAGCTAGAAGAAGAAATCTGATGTAGTTACTAACAGAACGACACATTAAAATAGATATCGCAGCAGAAAACACTTAAGAATAATTGTAATTAACTGAGCAAATCGGTGTTTACAATAACTCATATATGTTTACCTTTGATACGTAAAAAATACTTTCACTTAGAACACAAATTATTTAAGGAAATGGAATACGAATATTTTTTTGCTACACGGAAACGTGACTCACACAATTTCCTAAAGGGACGACATCGTACAATGAGATACATAAGAATTATCGTAGTCGTATATAACACATTGTAAAAGGATATTTAATAAAAAGGGGATACACTATGGGGGGAAAAATCGAAAACTACTAAGGCAAACTGTAAAAGGATTAAATAACATAAGCGACTAGCCCGTGCAATTCCAATATTGCTATAGTAGCCGTATAAAAGTTACAATAATTAACAATTCGCATGCACATGTCTTATATAACATCTGAATTAAATCAATTTTATTACTAATGATTAAGGATCTCTTTACATTGCCTAAATATTTTACATTAGATTACATTATCTGAAACTTTCCCATAATCATATAAGGTCCCAAAAGTTCAGAAAACGCTAGTAGATTAGTTCTGGCATCGATAACAACCTGCGAGGTCATACAGAATAAAGCAAGAATGCATTATGGATTTTATCTTAAGTGATACTAATCTACAGTATTTGCAGATAAATATAAAAGTAGGTACTTGGTAACCAATAAACACCAAGTGTAAACAGATACAAAATATACAGCTTTCCAATAATTTCAAGTGGTTAGAAAGGAATTCCCTAAAAAGAATTGTAAAAATTTCTAGCTTGAACTAATAAATGCCTATTTTCAGTCAAATTTTACTGTGTTCAAAATACTGATAATCACCGGTACTAATTTAGAACTTAAAATTTGAAATGACCAAATAAAATGCAATTCTGATATAATAAATGGAGATTATTATAAATTTCATAGCACCATGATAGATTTTGTACAACTAAAAAAAAAAAAGATCATCGAATATAATTATATCAACCGGACTCGGTTACATACAAGCACATGGATATAGATACATTATGCTTTTAAAAAAAAAACAAAGAAAATACTACAATAAAATCACTTAATAACAAGCAGAAACGGAATTTTACAAACTAAAAAATTCTCAAGTTATCTCTGCATAAAATTAATAAACAAATGAGGATAAAAAAAAACTAATATACAAGTAAAATGCTTGTCCGCTTTAATCAGATTATTCATTCGGCATATATTGTTCTTACTCAAGAAAATTTCATTTTAACGTGTGCTTTCTTGAATATAAAAAATTAACTTTCAAGACACGAGCGAGTAATTTTTGTATAAATTATAATCGCTATTTTCAGATCAAGAAGATTAGTTTAGTTTTTATTAACGTCGCACTAGAAGCAACAAGAGGGCTATTGGCGATGGACCTCGTAATTTTGAACCTCGCTCAAGTGACGTCGGATCAGGAAGACGATCGAAAGCCATCTTGCAAATATAAACTTTTAATACTTACCCTCATAAACGTTTCCTAAAAAATGGCAATGATTTCTACAAAACCGAAAATGAGCATTAGCCAAACGCAATTACAATTACAAACAACTTACGAATTAAATCACAAAGAAGTATGCATTTAGAAATAAGTAAAACGGCAAACATAACGAAATCCAGGAAATTGTATTTATTTTAAAAAAAAAAAAAGGACTACAATTCACAAGAAAAAGGGGGAAATCATAAATCGTTAATTACAGCATGAATAAGATGACTGCCATATTTTATTAATGCAAAAAAATAAGTAACGTTTATAATTAATCAAAATGCCTCACGTGTTTAGTATATGTGTAACGTTTTTGTGTGTGTGTTTAATGTTCTCTAACTTAATTTTTTTTCTCATTATAGAAGAAAATTTGTATGATATAATAACAACAAATCATTCATTAAAACTTGTATCGTGCTTAACAGAAAAAAAAAAAAATACATTTTGAATTTCGATGACGTAGTAAATTACTTTATACGAGGGTGTCGAACTTAAATGCTAATACACGTACATCCCGCAGCTTTAAAATTTACATTTCATAAAATAACACTAGAACTACTCTTTATTATATGCATCTTATTTTTTAATGAATTTAAATTACGGTAAACTTACGACAAAAAGGGGGGGGGGAATTCAACTGACAAAATTTTCTACGATGAATTTCAACAGCAATGTAAAATGCTATCGATTAAAACAAAGGAAAACTTGAGCTATCCAGAATACCACAATAAAGACTGAACTCCAAACGAACTTTCAAATCTCGGCGTACAAATTCATATACACATGCTGCTGTTTTAAAAGGAATCACCATCTTTTGTTCCTTTTATTTTTATTCGCATCAGTCTTTCAAACGGCTTTCATGATTCGCATCGCCTCGCATGACTGCATGTTATTGTCTTGAATAATAATAATATATAAAAAAAAAAAATTACAATTCCACGAACAGGTTATTTGAAACGGAAATGGTCTCCATTCAACAGACTAAGTAAGAAAACTGAACAGGGAAAATTAAGGAGAATGACTGCCTTTTCAACGTTAGTACTCGGAGGCAACAATTGATTTGATGACATGAATTCGCCAAATACTGCATTCGGCACTTAGGAATTTGGAAAACACATTTGAATGAAAAATTACCCGTTAAAAAATATACATTATTCGCGTTTAAAAATTATTTAATTCTAAATTTTAGCATAAAAAAAAAAAAAAAAAAAAATTCATGAAAACTAAAAAAAAAAAATCCTCAAAATTAAAATATGGCATAAAACATTCATTGAAAAATGTATTAGAATTCCTTTATCAAACTCAAAATTCGAAGAAAGTTCCTACTTACACATTTATTGCGACATTATTTTGCAGCAAAGAATGTGATTATAAAAAGCAAATAAAATTCTTATTGGTCAGAATACGAGCAGCTTCAGAACCGCTATCCTAAAAGCCCGGAGCATGTGCCACTCCAATCGCGTGGGTGGTGGATGAGGTTGAGTAAGAGAAATTGATTGATTATAGTCAGTCCTGCTCCCTCCTTTTATCGATCCCGGAATTCCAGCAACAATCGTGGAAGATTGCGCAGTGAGACTTCCCTGAAGTAAAATTCACGCACCTTCAGAAAATCATGATGGATTTGGTAAACGTTAGAAAGCAGCCATTTCTAACAATTATGATTAAGTTTGCTACAAATATGAATCTTCTTTTGAAAAATTATATTAGTGTAATGAGTAAAAATTTCATTTTCTTTTGTAGAGATATTTGTAATTAATTATATAACCTTTAAAGTTATATGTATATATAATTTTTTCCGTAAATATTCTAATCCGTAATATTCTATATCATTTCAATGCATTTATCAAAAAAAAAAAAAAAAAAATTTGAGGTACAAAATCAAAAAATGAACTCTTGATATATTCACAAGTGTGTGTGAACGTTTTATAATTTATCATAAAGAGAAACGAGTTATCAGTATATAACACAATCAAAGTTATTCTACGTGTATTCATAAACCTCAAAATCATATGGACGAGTAACATATAGGTTATTATAAGATATTATTACGAAAAAATGCTCATCTTATAATAATCTACATATTACACTTCTGAATTCTCAGAGAAAAAGGCAATTTAAGAAAAAAAATCCAGTCCATTATTATTTTGACAGGGTAAATAAAATCCATATCTCATTCTTAATTAATCACCAAGTTCCACTTCCTTGGAGATTTAGTATAGAAGAATATATGTTGTTTATTAATCATATACCTCGGTATAAATACTCGAGTGACAGGCTGATTTTTCTCCTTTAATAAGAATTAAAAATCAGGATTTTAAAAAATGATTAGAACAGAAACGACTTCTAAATTAAGGAATAAATGTTTAAATTACAGCACTCTTCCGTCTTTCCACCACCCTACATTTTTATAATGCGCTTACATTGCGAATTCAAAAACTCTTTGTCTATAAATAATACAGATTAATTCACGATACAAGAAAAACAAAATTACTGTTATGTAATATTAATATTCGTTGAGCAAGTTCCCTTGAAGATGTTTCATTTCTATTACGACCTCTGGCTTATGTCCAGTTCCAGATGAAAATTTTCAGGGGGAAAGTAATGCTATTATATGTTAATAGTATTGATTGTTTATTTTCGCCGCAATGAGTAGTAACACCAAGGCTATTGGCGACGGATCTCATGATTTTGAGCCTCGATCGAGGTCGATACCTGAGCTGGCACCTCCTACTGCACACCACGCTTATAGGAGTCCTCGACCAGACTTTACGTGCATCTGCCGCTCTATACGGCGGATCTTTAATGGCTTCAGAGCTCGAACTCACGACTCGACGAATATAACAACGTCCAAGACATGATCACTATCGTGCGGCCGTAAATAAATATATGTTTCGCATTAAAATTAAATTTGTGACAAAGAATGATGCCCTTTCTCGCACTCCAGAAATGTGCACACAAATATATATTTCTGGGGTGTACTTTATTCTTTGCTGCACTGAAAGCATTCATAAGTGGGAAAAAAAGTAAAACTAATGTTCTTTAAACCCATACGTTGACCGATACAAACATATATATATTATATATACAATAATATTAGAAGATTTTGTAAACTGGATTTTCAAAATTCATATTCATTATAAAAATTTCATGATTCTTATATATATAAATATATATATATATATATATACACGCGCGAATAAACAGACAATCGCAAAGACATACATTTGATTCAAAATGGCACACAGTTTGAGAAAAACATTTCATTTATATTATACAAATGGTCCTTTCTTTCAAAAGAGCGAACACAAACAGATAGGATATTATTTCTCATAAATCCGATATTTTTCTAAATTAATCAATACCAATTTTACATTCACCTGATTATCAGACAATTTATAAAGAAATTATTATGATACTAATAATCATGGATCAGTGAATTCATTGGTATCTATTCAAAAACTTCGCATATTAATAAGCTAATATTCTTATGCTAATCGGCTAACTGATATCTGGTTAAATACGAATCAAAAAAATATAACAAGCCAACTGTTTATAATAAACATCATCATAATTAGAAATCATTTCTTAGGGAACCAAAGCAGAAGCAGAAAGATTTCATTATAACATAATAAAAACTGAATTTTCGTAAATGCGTTAATTCCTGCAAAGAACACTGATCGTTATTCTTACAGTTAGTTTTATAACTATCTATCTATAACATAACATCAGAATACCTTATTAGAAATGACGTATAGCCTGTAGTACATATACTAGCACTTTAAACTACACGAACGAATATTTTAAATTTACATAGTTTACTATGACTAATGTAAAATTCTTCATATAGAATTAAATTTTTTTTTAAAAAAAAAATTCTCTTTCTACACTTCACAGAAATGAGACGTAAAATCTACAAATGTAACACTGCACAGGCTCTTCAAAACTACCGTCAGCAAGACAACACATAATTTTTTTTTTAATTTAAATCCGCACATCAGAAGCAGAAATTTTCATCCTACAAGAGTAATGGATGATGATACATGTTTAGCTTGTTATAAGTATTTATAGGCTATACGTCATTTCTAATAAATTCTTCGTCATTCATTGTACCGCAAGAATTATTTTCTTGAAACATAACATAAAAATTAAAAAAAAAAAAAAAAATAGTTCAATGTAAAGTTTTGCAAACAGATTTAGCCACCCAAGGTGCGTTTTATTACAATTATAATTAAATTAAATATAAGAATTAAAGTAAACGATTAAATATCGAGAAACGGATAATAGTAAGCTTTTTGGATATTAAAATTAAAAGAAACAATAAATTATTAAATTGAATGTTTAAAGCTATAAATTAATAAATTGAATATATTTAAGCTAAATGTAATTAAATTAAAGGAAACGATACATTATTGTATTGAATATTATATCAGCTACAAGTAATTAAAATTAAAGTTAACGATAAATTATTAAATTGAATATTATATCAGCTAAATGTTATTATATCAGCTAAATGTAATTAAAACTGAAGCAAATGTTAAAAAAAAATTGATAAGTTATCTGGTATGCCAATAGTGATCCACCTAAAACAATATCCCCTTAGATAAGCTCATTACAAAAAAAAAAAAAAAAGAAGGATAGCTTAAAAAAGCCGATTAAAAATGAATTTCAAATCTATAAACGAATTGAAATAAAATTAAAAAAAGATTATATAATTCATTGACGGCAAAAAGAGAACTTTACAAAAATTCATTCCAATAAAACACTGAAGTAAAAATAAAAAACACAACAATTATTAAAAGAACAAATGATTTCTCACTGATGAAATTGAAAAACATACACCTTATTCATTTATATTCAATTAACTATATATCTTATTCATTACTATTCATTTTTTTTATTCCAAAGAAGATAATTGATATTTAAAAAAAAACTCACTAATTTTGATATAATCAATTACAAATATTTATGTAACAAATAGATTTTTTTAAGGTATTAATTTTATAAGGTATTAATAAACGAATCGCGTTGTCCATTTACGGAAGCAAATAATGACAATCATAAGCGGCATAAACTAATACTTTTTTTTAAACATAAATGAATCATATTAAGTATGTAATTTTGACACTTGTTTCGTAAATAAATAAAAATTATATACTATGCATCAACACGTTTTACTTCATTTATCATAATGTGTATCAAAATCATACTCTTCTCTTTTATCTTATGTATTCTCATCTTAATGAATACTTATAAGGTCATTTAGATTTTGCGTTAAGATTCCCTATAAACAAACATTCTCTACTCTGTATACGATTGATCATATTTTAGAGAAAACGTTTATAGTTCCTTCAAGATCAGACTCAAGGACCTGCGGGAGCAAACGCCTACTCATGATAAGCAATACAGTCGATATCCAAAAATTAATAACATTTAACCTACCGAGATAAACATCCAAACGTGTACCCAGAAGGGAACACAGAAAAAGCAGTTCAACAACCAGAAGTAACTAAGCGATACAAAACCAGGTGCTACGCAAAGCGCTGCTATAAAACATTTCCTGGAGAATTCAGTCGATCAGAACCATAATGCACCATTCCGAAAGCCACGCTAGCAGCTCAAACAACGTGCGATGACGACACCTCTAACACAACCGTTGCAATGCCCCGACCAGATGTTCAGAAATGAGACTACGAAAATCCCGTACCGAGTAAAAGATATAGATCTTCTCGTCTCGTACGCAGGCGCGCAAACATGTACATAAAACTCTCAAATTCAGTTTCTTCTAATGTTGAAATAACTTTCCCAAAAAGAATTTTGGATTCTCTATACAATAAAAAAAAAAAAACGACAATTCATTCTCTCTTTTACCTCAGTTCTTAATCATAAATGGCTGCATTCTATTTCAATTTCGTTTTGCTATATTCGGAATGAAAGTTCAACTTACTTTTTTAAAAAATTTCTCAAGACTTTGGTAAAAAATATTTCTTAATTTAAGCATTTTTGTCGCAATATACCAACAAAATAAAATAATAATTCACTATAGTAGAGACTACTTTGCACGGTTTTGGAAAATAAAACATGTCAATTTTAAACGCTATATAAATAATTGTTAATTTTTTACGCCAAGTAATTTTCCACAAGACAATCAAACCAAGAAATTCCTACATTTTTAACTTGCACACTATGAATCGTATTTAAAAAATGATTAACTTATTCTCTGTCTTGAAAACTTACCCAATTACATGGCAATTTCTTAAAATTGCAATTTATTCGCAAAATTGATCCATACAATTGTTCAATACGAAAGAATCATCCAATGATAAGATGCTTTTACAAATATTTGTTCAAATTCTCATTTGATATAAGATAAAGTTTTCAATTTCTTTATAAAAATTAATATTCTGAATACCGAATAAAAATATGTATCTTAGTGTTTATTAAATTTGTCTGTTTTTATTCCTATGAGTAAATAAATAAAAACACGCATGGAGCTTTAAAATAACACTCCTTTCGTTGGATCAAAAAAGGAAAATGAAGCTGAAATTCCACAAATGAAAGAGACATTAAGTCAATTTTGCTTCCACCTTAAAAGTAAGGGTTGGAGAATCTCTTGATCATCCAACCAAAAAGAGAAAGGAATACAATAACACATACAGTACGTGTACCCTCTTATTTGGCCTGCGTTGCCACCAATAGAGAAAACGAAGGAAGGAAATGATCGATGCGGGGCAAAGTAATCGATAATCTGGGCTTTGATACAGATACGTTGCCTTGGCAACGAGAGATAGCTCATCCACTGATATGGCACATCTATTATTTTCTTTCTGCTATTCATTATTCTGAGGCAATTCTTTTCAGAAATGTGAGAGCAATTCCGCCGTAAGAAATAACACAATAATAAGCTAATAAAATTATTTCGGAAAGAATAAATTAAATCAAAAATACTGTTTAATGAATTCTTTCAGTAAATAACATATACATTCAATCCCAATAAATTTATGTTTTCATTTTAATCGAAATTAAATTAACTCATCAAAAAAAAATTTAAAAAAAAAGCACTTTTAAACAGGTACATACAATTTAAATTTCACAGAAAAATTTTGAATTTTAAAAGTAAGTGTAGAATATGAGTTAGAAAAATATCATGAATGCATAAAGTGACATATAACATTTCTTCAGAACAAAAAAAAAATCAATTATTTTTGTATCAAAATCAAGAAATCCAAGTTACCTTGACATCTAAAATCGTCATTATAAATCTTTGTAGCACAATTGAAATCCGTGAACAGAATTTTTTTTTTTTACTTGGTTCATTTGAATTCTGTATGCTATTTTATTGATTTTAAACGACTATGTTTCAAATGAAATTTTATTTGGAGATTCAAGAACAAAAATTCACACGAATTCAAATACAGATCACATTATGGGTTCTTTTGAATGAAAAATTAACGTATCCCAATGCCAAAGACATTAGCTGAGGTAAAATAATCAAGCAGAAACAATTCTTAACATTTAATTAATTTAGGGGTTTTTAGGACTTTATAATATTTAAAACCAAATTTTGAAAAACAATTCTAATCACGCACCTGTTCCGAAGATTTTTCGAAACGCTAATAATGTAACTATTAAGTAGAAAAATAAAAAAATATATATATTCTTTTGTTGCCTTTCTTTATTTCTACTTCTGTATTGTGTTTATCATTTGAATTAAACGACCTCATTGATAGTCCGCTAAAAGGTCTTATTGAGCAAAATTTTCTGACTAAATGCAGGTTTCCAGAGCTATTCTGATCATCAAAGTTTGCCAGGGACGATAGAAAAGATTTGTGGTAAAAAGTTTGTATTCGTGAATTTTTTCCCACACAGAATGTAATTCAAAATGTTGGTATTCTATTGTTGTAATGTGACGAAAGAAATGTTTGGACCAGATGTGTTTGGTAAACAGTTAAAACTAGCTCTAAAAGTTACAAAAAAATGTTAGCCTATCTCTATCGCATTTAAAATAATTCGAGATAAAAAACCAACATTTTTATATGGTGCCAAAGTTTATTAAAAAGAATTATTGAAATATTAGTTAAAACTGGTCACAAATATCTAAATATTGCATTGTTAGGCAAGTAAGAACGGTTCCCAAAATTTCAGAGCTCTAACTTGATGCGAAGTTGGTTAAATTAATGATAGAAAATTTGATGACACACTGATACGCATACAGACAGACACACGCCAAGTGAAATACATAAAAACTAACTAAAATTAATTAATTCATCCGATAAATTAATGGTTGGAATGCAATTTAACCCAACCACCCCTTGGCGACAAGAATTATCTGGCAGTATTTTGCCAAATGTGGCTACCTTGTTCCGTTTCACGAATTTAACGCTCAGCCAAAAAAAAAAAAAAAATCGCCGTTTGGTGCCAATTTTTGAAATCGCACCATGTGTTTGGTCTAAACTGCATTATTAAAGAAAATATTAGTTAAAACTTGTCGCAAATGTCTAAATATTGCATTGTTAGGCAAGTACGAACGATTCCCAAAATTTCAAAGCTCTAGCTTGATGGGAAGTTGGTTAAATTAACGATCGAAAATTTGATGACACACTCACACACACCAAGTGAAATTCAGAAAAACGTTTTAAAAAGATAATAATTCGATATAAAAACCAACGTTTTTAAAAACAACGTTTTTATATGGTGGCAAAGTTTATTAAAGAAAATTATTGAAATATTAGTTAAAACTGTTGGTTATTTTTAACTTTAAAATTTACTAAAAAAGAGATATATGTGAGCGTATGAAAAAATTCATAATACTCATAAAATCAAAACATGCATTTGAAAATTTGTAAGTCATTCTATTAAAAAAAAAATGGGAACCAGAATTCAGAAAAAATTATTGTGATAAGACATGGTGCCAAATATTGGAAACTTTCTTTCTTGCGAATGATTACTGCCTAAAAGTCAGCAACCCTTACTATCTCGGAGATAGTAAAGGGGAGATAGTATCTCCCCTATGTGAGTACAATAGTTTTACGAGGCCTCATGTGGTGTGGGGAGTGCCCGGTGTTCCCAGAGGGGGAAAGAAATTTTTTCCTCAATCCTAAAAGCGCCGAGAGTAAAGAATATTTTGACTTATTAAAATTATTGAAATATTAGTTAAAACTTCTCGCAAACGTCTAAATATTGCATTGTTAGGCCAGTACGAACGATTCCCAAAATTTCAAAGTTCTAGCTTGATGGGAAGTTGGTTAAATTAACGATCGAAAATTTGATGACACACACACACACCAAGTGAAATTCAGAAAAACGTTGTAAAAACTGGTTGACAAGAAGGAGGGTCGAAAATAAAGACGGATCGCATAGTTCTGAATGTGATGTGATGGAGGAATTTAATGGGCCGATGTAGCCATGCTGCGCCAAACAAAAGTGTGAGAGCAAATGTAAAGCTAGGAAAGTGTTAAAGTTGTGATTTCGACGTGTGAAAGAATTGAAAAGATAAAAACTGGTTGACAAGAAGGAGGGTCGAAAATAGAGACGGATCGCAGAGTACTCCCCGGGGGGTGCGTCACTCGCGTTTACCAGACAGTAAAGGAAAGAAAAATATCACTATGGTGCCTCGGGGTCATGATGCCCAAACCAATCTAAAGAAGGCAAACCCCCGCCGAGGTCCCCCGACCTGGAGGGTCAGTTCCCTGAACAATACACGACAGGGGGCCCAGCAATACCCCCAGACACTGGGTAGCCATTTCAGCGGTTTCTAACGACATGCATGAGCTACAGTTTGACTATTCTTTCACACCGGGTCTTTCAGTTCTGGAAGGGAAAATGCATAGACCTAAAGCATTTTATTTGAAAAAACAAGAACACGCCTATAATGTAACTTAAAGTTCTATAATGTAATTTAAAATGATGTGTAAATATGCAATTAACGACGACTGATGTAAGATTATAAGTAGCCCCGCCTTCTCACATGTATACTCTACACTACTCATATCAATACCAATTTTTAATATTTTGATATAAATATGTTCTTTGCATTGAAATGCCCCAAAATTTGGACTTTCAAATGAAGATTGTTCTCGTCATGCATGTTGAGTTATTGATAACGAACTTCGCAATTTTAAAATCATTAATATTTAAAGTATTCCACAATTATTGTGCTTGTAACATTACGTAGGGGGGGGGGAATGCACTTATAAAATTATGAAGAAAAAATGTCTTCAATATATATATATGCACTTTTGTTCATTGAAAATGCTACATCAAAGCAAATAGGATAATCTATTCGTTGCACATATGCAATATAATGGGAGGAAGACACGACTTAATTCGCATGATCTTTAGGGTACACAGTGTGCAGAATTCTGTACCATAAGTTATCGCCTCTTGCCGGCTGGATATCAAGTCGAACTGAACTTTATTGACAGTATGGGTTCATCGCTCCGTGCGTATTCAAATTCTATTCCACAGTTAATTGTAGTGTCTGGCGGCAAGTGGAGTGCTAATCTCTCGGCAACACAAGATCAGTTGTTCATAGCCAGATACCGAGAATGTGCTGACCAAGACAACAAACGAATAACCTCCGTATCGAAAAAGGTCAGACTGCACAGACAACTTGCCTGTGCAGTCTTTAGAGTGACGGACGCTTAGCTCCGGCAAAGCATTCTGTATAACCCTCACAGACCCATCAATATCACGTTCGCATATGACAGTCACGAGATCACAATCAGCAATATCGCAGAACGATAAACTACAATCCCGGTAGGCCACGTTCTTATAGTGGTTAAATTCCGACAGGAACTGGTAAATAAGTTCCCCTTTTTTACACACACACTCATGAAGCATACCACAATATTTACACAAACAAACATTCGAATTCTAATACTGAAATCTTAACTTTAAAAGATCTAACGATTTTTTCCCTTAGACGTTACTATTGGCGTTACAACTACCTGCGATGTTCATATGCGCTGAAATGTTAATAATATGCATAGCACTATTTATGCAAATGTGACGTTTGTTCCGCGCCGCTATCATGTTGTAGCAATACCAATGGACGACAGCGAGTTGCGAATGTAAATTTTGATAACAGAATCGGTTTGCGCCTACTTCCACCTCTTATGGATACACAGTTGAACGTCTTTATATGTAACCTAGGAACCAAAAGCGTAATATTAACTCAAGCGATTCAACCAACTAATCCAAGAGTTCCTTTTTTTTTTGTTTGATTTCGCAAAATAATAAACATACAAATTCCTTCTAGAGCAGACTCCTTCCGTCATGAACCCCTTTCTTAAGATATGCATGAAAACAAACAATAAAAGCATAATATAAAATTACAATGAAAATCGTTTATATTGAAAAACAATGAACAGAAAAAAAAATTCTGATATCGAATGAGTGCTTATTCCTTGTACATTAAATAATAATTTATAACTGTCCTAATATTGACAATCCAAATACGTTTAATACGTGAAAAGTTTCAATTAAATTTCAATTTTTTCGGACATGTCAATTTGAAGAGAGTTCTTTATTTACGGTGAAATTTTTTTTATGGAGTATTCTGATCATAAAATGATATGTGATCGGTATTACTTAATTTGCAACAATAATATTCACCTTAACTTTAACGATTTATATATTACGAAATGCAAATACATTATGAAAAAAGAAAGAACGCGCAAAGAATAAAAAATGTTATTAGTGAGAGGAAAGAGAATGAATTTGGCTCCTATTCAAAATGATTCATCCTTCAGCACTGAAGTAGATTATTTGGAACTACAAATATACCAACTTTTATATCGATTAGTGTCAGTTCCTTCTAAATCACAAAAGGATATTGCCTATAATTCCTCCGGTACAATGCAATCCCGCACGAATGAGGGGAGTTGTGTACACGAAAATTAATAACTGTACAAATAAAAACTGTTAATTGCTGAAATAATAAGAGATTATTTTACTTATTTTTCTTAATCAAAAATAAACGCCCATACATTATAGTAGCAAAACAGCAATATTATATCTTAATAAAAATTAATCTATGCACAGTTAATAGATTTAGTAGTCCCCATTGGTGCTAAGGTTTATTCCGTCGCTATCTCTTTTTTTTAACAATCTAAAACATAAAAACTTCTACCGAACAAAAACAATGCTAACTTTTGATAACAAAGAGAATTTTAAAAAGCATACGATTGCTTATAAAATTTAATTATTCAATATTTCTGCCCACTTCATATTTTAACTTTTGTTGTAATTCTAAATATTAGAATATAAACAAACGATAAAATTTTGAACTGGCAATTATATATTTATGCAAATGATAAATTATTAAATTGAATATTTTATGTGTTATTATTGTTGCCGTTAAATGAATTAATTTTTGCAAAAAATTTAGGAAAAATTTATATATATTTTTAAATTAAGTTCATTGCTAATGAAAGCAAACAAAAAAAAAAATATACACAAAAACTTTAACGATACAATTCTGAAAACTGCTCAGGTAACTAACTACTTTGTCGATGACTTTAAACAACCCTTTGACAGCTAATACATTTTAAAAATTTCCTTTGCAGAAAAGTATTAAAATATTTCAAATATTAAAGATGGTAGAACCGGGTCATATTTCCATCAATGCACGAGCCTGAGAATATATTTAAACTTTTAAGATGAAATAAAATGTAATAATCAAAAACGGAGGGGAAAATTCATTTAAAGTACTGCATCTTTGAAGTAAAAATAAAGCGATCTCTTTCATCATATCCAACAATTAATTCAACTATTTTACGATAAAATTCGTCGATAACAGCGAAAAATGTTCGCTGGCGTTCCCAAAACAATTCTAACACGCAAGCACATAGAAAGCATTGTATTTCAACTCGATTACACTGAACAAGGGCAAAGGTTCTCTCCGATTACGAGCTCTTATCTGAAACAGGACGGTTTAGCAAGATCGAGAAATTCTACAAGGCAAACAACTGTTCTTCTAACGAAATTTTTAAATCATAAAAAGGTGAAAAGGAAACGTTTCACTGAATTATCGGATTAATAGTTACAATAACCGCAAAATATATATATATTAGATTTTATATAACTGATAGATAATTTTATTTGAATACACACAATGAAAGAAAAAAATTAAATCGAGGAAAAAAAAAAAGAGGATTTAAAAATACCTGAAAATAAACTTCACAAGCATAACAATAACTGCATTCCTTTCACGGGACCACCAAAGTTGTCCAACTAGGTGGACAGGAGCCACACATTCCAAAAGAAGGGGTGCGGGTGCAATTTCAATACACAGTTCAAGAAAAAATATAACTCCATAAAATTACTCCAAGAATCTTAAACCAAATTGCCTTTTTTGAGCCAAGTCCTCGAGGATTGGACGAACTTCGAAAATCTGTTCGAAAAATAGTTTCTAATTTTAAATTTTATTTTTCAACAATAGATGAGAGTATCGATGTAACTGATACGGCTAAATGTGTCATTTGTATTAGTTATAAATGGTAAAAATAATGCAGCCGAAGAAATAAATGGCTTCTTCAGAACTATTAAAAGAAAGACAACGTGATGAAATTTATATGAACAAGTGGGGGTAGGGGAATGTTGACGTTATTGGGCTTGTACGTTTAATAAAAACGATGCCACTGCCGTCGAAACTCTCATTTGATGAAATATCATCGTATAATATACCAATAACATTTATCCGCAAAAGATTTAATACCAAGTTATTCAAATCGTTATCAAAACTGAATTTTATTAGGAATAGAATCATTAACAATTCCAGAAATTTTTAAAATGCTTAGATGATGTGCGATTTTGGCGATATCATATACTGAAGTAAAGATGCCAAGCTTATGCCAGATTTAAGAAGATTTTATAATGTACTTAGTGAGATCAAATTATTAATGGTATCGAATGCAAAATGTGTGCCAGAACTTGATAATGCCAATTGGCTTGCAGATTTTAGCATTTCGGTAGATTTGACTCCTGATATAAATGATTAAAACACGCGTCTTCGGGGTAAAAACAACTTATCTGTACAATGTTTCAAACCATAAACGGAACCAAATGAAATTGAAAGCATAGAAATCAAAAATAAATTGATTTTTTTTTTAATATTATTATTATTTCAACTAGTTAGTCGAGCATAATCCTAATTGTCATACTTAGTGATTTGATACAAGAATTTGAAAAAACGATTTCAGGCTTTTCGAAAAAACAATAGAAAAAAAAAATCACTACCTTTGCGATTTACCAATTATCGTCATTACTTTTTCCACTTTACCGTCGATATTGATATGTTGCCAGTAAATTTTTTAATGGAATGGATAGAATTGCAATCTGACATCCAACAAAATGTCATTTGTCCCTTTATTTGACTTCTATAAATCATATCTAGCCGACGACAAATATCTCCCGTGGCACTATCATCGTTATTGATCTCATCTTTGTTCTGAAGCAAGCACAATTATGAGCAATTATTTTAAAAGGCGAGTGAAATCTGAACGTTGACGCGAAAGTTACTACGAGTAAAATCAGAACCAGAACATCTAGAACTCCTACAGAATTGCCATGACTTCAATCGAACCAGATATTGATGCCTTAATATTTAAAATTCGATGCCAAATATCACATTAATTTTATGATTTCTTTATTCTTATAAAAATGAAACTTTACTTTTGACTATTTTAAAAAAAATTGTATATTAACTACGGTACACACATTATGTACGGTATACGCTTTACCTACGGTACACACATTATAAATTGGCATACGAGATGTATTAAACACTGTCAAACTAAACCCATGTCGCAGCCTTTGTAATATTTAAATTAAGTAAAGTTATAAACTGCACTGCTCAAAAACATTAGGGGAACACATGATTTTAACGAAAATATGCAAATACTTACACCAATAAAAGATCTATTATTTAAAACGTATCTGAAGCAGATGAAAACTTTCCTGCAAATCAACGTTAATGACATCACAAACCAAGGGAACAAAAAATAATGATTACGCAGAAGCTTCTTTTTTCACTGTAATTTTCAAAATTCAACTTATTTTGTTTTGAGAAAAGGCGACTCCGAAAATATCACAACGTGGACTACTACAGCAACTGATTATCGATATATCCTGTTAACAACCCATGGCAGACAGAACAGGCAATGTTATTACACAACTGTAAAGATAGTTGCTTTCGGTAAGCCCGAAATATGCTTAACACGGTGATCTGTACGCAATGCAAGTCAGTGATATGAATTCCATCGATCTTGATCCGAGGAAGGCGGGCTGCTGATTGGATGCAACATGTCTGGAGTTAAGTATTGTTTACTTACGATTTCCGAATCTGTCTGGAGTGAAGGTGTTTTGGTATGGAGAGAAAAGGGCACTCAAAAAAAACCCTCATTTGTTAGGGACACCCAATGGAAAGAACCATCTACATCATTTATTAGGAAAAGATCACGTTACAGACAAGGTGGGTTGATGATATGGGCCAGAATCACAGCAAAAGTGGGGTGAATGATAAAGTTCCATGGTGCAAGAGCCAGATGTGGCCAAGCAAGATGTAATTGTGATCTAGACATTTGAATGAGTAATTGATGGCTGTCACGGCGAATTCAATAAGTGAATGAGTCATGTGAATGAGTGATTTGTAACGACGCAAAAGTCAGATGTGATCAAGCTGCGCCAAACTAAGTAAGTGAGCGAGAGCAAAGCCAGTACAGTGGAAAACTGATCCAAGACGTGTGAAAAAAATGGAAATAAAGGTAAAAATTTGATTAACAAGAAGGAGGGTCGAAAATAGAGCAGGATCGCTAGGGTATCCAGGGAGCGCGTCGCCTGTGTTTACCAAAGAGAGTTAACCCCAAGGGAAAGAAAAAGATCATTGGGGTGCCTCAGGTTTATGATGCCCGTACCTGCCAAAAGAAGGAAAGTCACTGAGGTCTCCTGATACAATTTCCAGGGGCAGAGTGCCCGGCTATACCCCCAGACACTGGTTTGCCTCTTACGACGTGCTTGATCTACAGCAGGATTATTCTTCTTTCCCACCACATGGGATCACAGCATAAGTGGACGTACAGGTCTGCATATCATTCGGATTGGCAATGTAAAGGCCCAAATTTGATATGCAGGAGAGATGCTGAAACCATGCATATCGTAAGTTATGCTACAATTATAGGTGATTTCTTTTGGAGGGGAGGGGGATGATTACGCCAGACCTCATACAGCTCGACTTGTGGAGAACATGGCGAAAGCTTAAAACAATACAGCGAATGGAGTGGCCAGCATGTTCATCTTGGGACACATTCAGACGACGCATTATAGCAAGACCAAGACTGGACATGGAAAAGCTCTTTTTCAGAAGTGGACCTTGTATTCTCCCAAAGTCTTATCGATAACCTCATTACACCCCTGCAAAACAGATGAGCAAGTAGTCTTTGTTGTTCGAGAGAAACACAAACCATAATAAACATCCTGCATCATTTCAACAACACTTTTTATGGTCACTTTTTGGTAACCAAATTGAAGCCCTAAAGATCTTTTCATGTTGTTTTTTTCAACTGAAACCTCCCATACAATGTTTTGCGTCTTTTTTTTTTTTTTTTTTTTTTTTTTTTTTGGGTTTTTTAGACATGTGTGATATTTTTTTTTTCTATTTTTTGGTATAAAATTTTTGTTTCTCATATTTTTTTTTTTTATTTCTTTGCATGACCTTCTAATTTTTTTGAGCAATGCGAGTGCGTATATATATATATAACCTCATGATTTATTGTTAGTGTCTTAAGAGTTGCATTTAAGGCGTATTCTGATGAAATACGATCATCAGCTAACATACCAGCATTTCCTAGTTTTAAAAAAAACTGTGAAATGGCAAATCTTTTATTAGCCCCTCCTCCCTTCTCTTAATTCCGTAAATCTCAGATAGCTAGATGAACACGCTCCCTGATTCTTCACCCCCAGCAACTATCGGTGACCCTCACACACCGATTCCCGGACGTCCTTATCCAATTAAATTTTGATCGCAAATTAATAAATTCTGGAACTTCTACTATATTAATGATTATTAAAATAGTAATTATGGTGAGAGGGTCAAATTTATAACTTTAAATTAGGAACCACGTAAATTTATGCCGTTACCGAGTTGCATTTATTTTGAGTGCCCTAATCTCTTCTTCAAATACGATCTGAGGAACCAATGAGGTTCGGCAATCCTACCCTACACTGAGCGGAATTGAAACGATAAATTAAATTAATTCATTTAAAAATGTTCATGAAAAGGCAAGCAAATTGATGACAGTTGGGAGGATTCAACAAAATTCAGCAACGCTTCACTTCATACAGAGATGAACTGCGTTTGTCCTTACAATACAATTAAGGCTTGAAATTTTTATCTTCAGCTCTCTCTCTCTGCCTCAGTTTCCTCCCTCTAACTAGATTTATAGCTCATTTTGATTTGGCTACCTTGCCAAATATTTCGACAAAAGTTTTAACAAACGAGAAAAAAAAAATTGTCATCGATCCAACTTTCCCGTATTGAGCAGAACATACTTTTGAAATAAATGACATATAACACGTAATAGAAAAATATATATACTAAAACTTATGCCTAAAATTTAGCAGCATGAAATATTTGCAATAATCGAACTAAAACTTTTCGAATATCAATAGCAGATTTAAAAAAAAACCTTATATAGAATAAATGGCAACAAAACTACAAGCCTATAATTTTCCATCAGCATGAAATTTAAATAAAGCGAAAACAAACTTAGCAATACAAGGAAAATACATAATGTTGAGGGTATATTTATAAGCAATGCTATCAAAATAAGATAAAAAGAAAAAAAATAATAATTTATTAACGAAATATTATCTTTCAATTTATTTCATGGCATTATTCTTCATTCGAGTAAATATGTGTTTAAAAACTGTTTATACCAGGTAAGAAATTTAATTGTACGTCAATTTTTAAATAGGTAAAAAAAAATGAATAAATGTTTAAATTTACGATAACTGATGTCAATGACCATTACTCGTCATTATTTAGAAAATAATCAGAATTCTGAAATTTTAATTTTGTCACGTCTCAGAAACGGCAGATAAATATTTTTCCAACACCATTTTTTCAAAGCAATCCGATAACTAAGAACATCCCTTAAGAACTGCGCAACAAAATTCAAAAATTTCGCAGCAGGATTCCAACAACCACTTATCAGACAGATTCCAAGTAACAGGCGGGGGGGGGGGGCGGTGAATAAAAAAGCTCCCAAAAAAATACCGCATGGATTACGAAACACTAGATCTAGTCGCCGACCTTGGAACGGAGCGCGAAATAACAAAATAAAAAAAAAAAGCGCACAACCAGTTGATGATACTCGTACTTCACAAAGACCAACACAATTGCCAGTATGAGTCATCTTAGCTTGTCCGGACGCATTGCGGGCCTACCGTTTCAACAGGAAGTATTTCGTCTGGCGATAAAGCAGCAGTGAACAAGCAGCTTTTTTTTAAAAGTCAGATTAGAAGAAAAAATTATGGATCTTGTTTGTTGATTACATTATTTATCCGGGTGGAAGTTGAAGTTGTGTTTTGAATTCTGCAATCAAAAGAGCAATATTTAACTTGGAGTAGTTTTTAAAACCTGAGAACAGGGGTATTCAACCTTTTAAACTTTGGGGAACCCTTCAAGCTTACCATTTTTTCGAAGAAACTTCTTGACAAAAGAAAAAAAAAAGCTTTATTCTACTCAAATTTACAAAATTATAATTACATGTCTTTTATTACATTAGAAATGCCTTAAGTTAATGAATGCTAGTGGTTGTTTTGTTTGTTTTTTCTTAAACATATCCTATAAATAATAATAAACAAAAGCAGCAATATTTTATATTATCACAAATTAATAAAAAGATTTTTTTTTTTTTGTCGCAGCGTACAAAGAGAAAGATTATTCGCGTACATAGGTTGAAACGTACGACATTAGATGTTTCGCTGCTGTTTTGACAATTTCAGGATAATCTTTTCAAGTGAGTGAATGCAAAATTTATTGGCGCAAAAGCCACATGTGGCTATGCTGCGCCAAACAAGATTTGACTGTGGTCTAGACGTGAAGAAATTGAAAAGAAAAAACGACAAAAACTGGTTGACAAGAAGGAGGGTCGAATATAAGAGAAAAATCGCTAAGGTAACCCGGGGGTGCGTCATTCGTGTTTAACAAAGACAGTAAATTCCATGGAAAAAGATCAAGGTGACCGGGGTCATGATGTCCGTACTTACCTAAAGAAGGCAAGTCCCTGAGGTCCCCTGATATAATCCCCAGGGGCACGGTGCCTGGCTATATCCCCAGACGCTGAATAACCATTTTAGTTGCCTCTTACGACATGCATGGCTAGAGTGGGACTATTCTGCCATACCTAGTCACCACAAGGGTCAATATACTTTTCAAATGCCGATCCAAAAAAAAAAACGCATAATATCAACTGGACTAAAATTCTGTGCCGATCGATATATCAATTTGTTGTTCTCTTTCGTTTATTGGAAGTTTACAGTCTTTGAGAAGAATTTTGGATTCCAAGATGACTTCTCTTTTTGAACAGGATATATTCAAGATATATTGTTGGGTTTTTTTTATTCAAGATATATTGTTTTTATTTTTTGAAGATCTAAGAAATGTTGCACCAAACTTATTTTTACATTTATATCGGGATTAGCCATTATTATCTAATAAAATATTACGCAAATTAGGAAAACATTCAATGTTATCTTTCAAAATGCAATCTGCCCAAAATTTCTATTTCAAAAGAGTGGCGTTCAATTTTATTTTATATCTTGAAAATATCGAAATAAATGGCCAAATAAGTGGTTGATTCCTCACCTGAGCTAAATAATGAAGACTAATATGTGACCTAATGCGTCTCGATTAATGTATTTGAAATACATGACTTCACGAAATTTGAGATTTTATTTTATCCATAAAATATTTATGCGAATAATATGCGAAACCCCTGTCAAAGCTCCAGGGAACCCAGATTGAATACCTCTGGTTTAGAAAGATGCATTACATTGCAATATTTTACTAATTAAAGCGCTGGTGATGAATGTATTCGCATAATTACCATATTCTAACATACTTCGGATTCTTACAATAAACAATACATATAGAGGAAATCTTGGACATTAAATGTATCATTTTTTGTTCCATGTTTATTAAAAAAAAATATCTCGCCGCGTTACATTCGGGCTAACACGGTAAGATAAAAATCTTCATTAATTTATTATTGATCAAATGATTTATAGCACACTCAATTTTCCTGGGTATATATAAGATCCATCTAGCTACTCTGGCTTTACTGCAACACATAGAAAAAAAGAAAGACGATATTATTATTATTAATATTCGGAATAAAAACAAAAATCAATACAATTTGTATAGCTATTAATAATGTATCATAATTTCACTCACCATTCGAATCCTTGTTTCTGTTATGTATTCAAAACTTCTATTCAAAGAATAGATTTAATCACTCAAGGTGAGCTTTTTTTTATATAATTATTATTCAATTACTCAAATATAAAAATTAAAGTAAACGAAGCATCGAGAAATAGACAACAGAATACTTTTCCGATATTAAAATGAAAGCAAAGGATTAATTATTAAATTGAATATATTAAGCTAAATTTAATGAAAATTGAAGCAAAAGGATAAAAAATTGAAAAGGGATCTGGTATGCCAAAATTGATCCACTTAAAACAATAGCCCCTTAGGTGGCTAATAAATTTTAATTACATTCCACAATTTTAAGAAATAGAGAAAAATTGAAATCTGTGTTATTTATACGTTTAATTTAAGGATTCTCAAACACAACGCGACTAAAACAAATGGCCGATTCCAAATCCACTGAGGGGTACAAATATGTAAGGTTAGGTAAAACAACCACTTAAATTGAATAACATTTTTAAAAACATTTGGGATAATTCCTTGTGGTCATGTGTACGATTCTTTAAAACAAATTTCTCATGTACATAATTTTTAAAAAGCATATCGTATTTTTAAAAATACATCATAACAATGTATTTCACTATTTGATTAAATTTAATATCTATAATTACGTGAACGGAAACAAAACTCAAGACAAAAACAGTTCATTTTTTATCTAAAATCTCTTCAGTGATATATTTCTCACAGATTTACATATTTAGAAACTTCTCAAGGACAGAAGCTGGACAAAAGAAATATTTTGAATAAAACTCTTCTACGAGGGGGTATTGTAAAAATTAAATTATTACTAAGAAATAATTTAAGGATCTGGATAAAATTTACTATCCATATTAAGTTATCCCTTATTTACAAAATGTTGGAGTTATTAATGTTGATTTGTTTGGTTTCAGGAAGCTGTAGATTGAAGTAACCCGCAGTATAAATTTTCCTCCCGCGCTATAGTTAAGTTAAAACTTAAAATAATCGGGACAGAAATTTAATTTTTAGATTTCGGGACATAATCATCAACCAGAGTTATGTATTTCTCCCAACGTTTATTGACCTTTAGAAAGCCGTCTTTGTAAAATTCGGCTTATTCAGCTCTTACTTAACTGCGGGTTACTGAAATCAAATCAACACTAATAGTTGTAATTTACAACATTTAGCACATAAAGATCAGTTAAAATGAAGAACAAATTTTTTCCAATCTCTGTTAATTCTTAGTAATAATGAAACTTTTATGATATCCCTAACATATTTCTTAATTAAATGTAATAAACAAACTTTTCTTCTGCAAATCATTCCTATAAAATATCTGTTTTAAATATTTCCTCTTATCAACTTTATATTTATCGACCATTTAATATAACTTATAATCCATTACAGAGATCACAATTTAATTATAAAAAATAATTTTCATAAATTAAGAAGATTTGTACCCGTTTTATACTTCATTATTGATGTTCAAATTTCAAAACATCAATTCAATATATATTAAAAAACTCTGTCCAACATGTTTTTGAACTAAGTAGTAAATAAAATCATCTTTAGTTAATGGCTGTTATATTTAAACAGCATTCATTACACTTCCCAGAAAATTAAATTTCATCAGACTTATATTCTCTTCCAAAATGTGTAGTAAATTCTACATATTTTAATGATTTATGTTAAGACCAATTTTTAGAATTCCAATATTTTAAAACAAAAATAATTATTAAAATGAAGAAATTCAGAAATCAATTCAAAAGGAGGAAAATTAAAACTTATGGGGGGGGGTTACACATTTTTGATCATATATGTAAGTATTTAAATCTGATTTATATCATATAAGTAAAAATCTTTCTATTCCTTACAGTAATAAAAAAAAATATATCAGCATTTTTCTCTTCAACATGGAAAATTCTTTATATTTCCCCAAGAAATTTCCATTATTTTTTAAGCAAAGAAAACTATTAAAACAAAACTCATGAATATCTTAAGGCTCTTATCAATTATATAATTCAAAGTTTGATGGAAATATTATTTGCTGCTTTTTTAACATTGACAATTACTGTTTATGAATGCAAAATATTTGGTATAAGAATTAATTTATCTACACTATTCACTGAAAGTTACATCACATAAACCTTTGCTTTCAAAAATATTTAAAATAATTAAGTGTTAAATAAAAAACAAAAATGTGAAATATAACAATTTAATTGCACTCTTCTAAAAATATATCACTCACAGTAAACTTTGTACATCCAAAAAAAATTCTTAAATTAATGATAAACCTAGAATATTTTTATTGCTACTTTTTAAAAAATAATAAATTCAGATGGATAAACTTTTAAAAAAAAAAAAAAAATTACATGATCTGACTTGGAAAATAATAGCTTGATAAAATCATATTTGGCTTACTTTACATTTCTGTTTTTTATACAAAGTATACACTACCTCATTGCAAAGTATTTAAAGATTATTTTTAACATTTATTTTAAAAAATTTACACTTTTTACCAAAAAGAATTTAAGAGTTTGCATCAGTTAATTATACAGAAATTAGAATCAGACAGAAATCTGAAATTTAGAATTAATGTCATTTAAATGAGCATCCCCATTTGTTAAATTTACATTATATTAATAAACATTGAAACAATCAGTATTTTATTTCAATGCAGTCATTTCATCATCTCCACTCATTATTTCACTTTTATTTTAAGACATGTTACAAAAGAGAGAAAATTCAATTCTGAATGTAATAAATATTTTTAAAATGAAAAAAACCATAATGTTCCAATTATGTAAAAATTTTAAGACTTTCAACACTAAAATTTAAATTTCTAAGCACAATATAAAATTTAGTGACTCTTATTTGAGTAAACAGCAAATAATATTTTAATTTTAATAAGAGTAATTTTAATATATATAATTTTCATCCATACAGTTTTAAGTAGCACATATTCCATATGAAATTTAGCTTTGATTTAATTTTTAAAATGGATTAAAATATTTAAAATATAGGAATCGTTTCATGAAAGAGAGCAAGGCATACAAAGAAAGAAAAAAAATTTCATTAAAAAAAAAACAATTATTAGTGACTCAGAATTATACCTAGAAAATTGACTTGCAGAAAGAAATCTGTGAAAACAAAATATGAAAGCTATATTTCCTAATAAATACTATTTAAGATATTAGAAGAAATAAAATAAAAATTCAACGTAACAGAAAAACTGCTTTGTCAAACTAAAGATTTTAAAAACACAATTGGATATGTTTTTATTAAAGTGCAATTCTTTTATTTCTTGCATAAAGTTCTTATCCATACAATGCTTAATTTTATTACATTTAAATTATCTAGACAATTACTTGAAACCAATTATTAAATCAGTTTGCTCTATTTGACATAACTTACAAACCAAGAACCAACATAGTAATTTATGCAAGTTTTTTCCCAGTGAAATACCACAGGCAATTAATTATAACTGATATTTCTCACATGGTTTAGATAAGAATCATATTAATTCACACATATACATTAACATAACACAGAATATTGAAATTTGAAGAATTCAAAAAGATAGAATTCTAAAAATTGTTGATTAAAAATATATCATCATATGCTAAATATTTCCTGCATAGTAAAAATTATGATATACAATTACCACTATTTTAGAAAATACTAATTATTAGAATGTTAACTTATCTCCTATTTATTAATACTATTTATAATCAACTGTTAGGTGAGAACTTTACTAATCCAATGATACATCAAGTAATGCTGCATTTTATTAAACTTTTAAAAAAGGGAAAATGGTTAAAGATCTTTCTTGCCAGTTTGTGATACATCAATATTACATATTCAGAAGCTAGGGGTATATTTTACGGCATTTATGAATTAATTTAAACAAGTCTAGAGCATGCTTATTTTATATTTGAATTTAATTTTCTAAACTTTTGTTCAAGTACAAGCGTTAAGTGATAAAGTACACTTACATGTTCATTTACTATTATCTGTGATTATGCTATTATAAGAATTGCATTTCAGGTTAATAGAAGATCATGATACAAGCATATAAGATTATAATAATTCTTCATATAAATAAAATTGGTGAATTTAATTGCAATTTTCGTCCATTTATTTCAATCAAACAAAAAAAATTCTACTTTACCAAAATAAGTAACTAACAATTAGCGAGTTTTTAAAAAGTAATTTTGTTTATCACATATCCCAAATATTTAAAATAAAAAAAAATCAAATTTTTCAAACGTAATTCGCTATTGAACACTTTCGTTGATTTGTTTAGTTTCTAGAAAGCTCACTGACACACAATTTACAATAAAATTTAAACACAGTAAATTTTATTAGATGGAAACAAAAATTAAACATAATTTTTTATATTAACTACAGACAGAATGTTTTGGATAACCTAAACTACATAATTTTTCAAATTAAAATCAGTAGAGTAAATAATAAAAAATATTTTACTACATATGCCTCATCTATTTTGTACAACCAAATCACCATCAGAAAAAACTCGCATGGCGGATTCGCCAACACCGTAGCTATATTATCTTCCTAAAGACGTGCAGAGAGGGAAGAAGGCAAATGGCGCCCGTTTGCGTTGACTATGAAAAAGAAGGATGAAACTTTTCTAATCCGACAACGGATAGGAATACGCAATTCAATAAAGGTGGGTATAATAATGTATATATAAAAAGCAATTCTCAATCGGATGGTCAAATTTTCTGTTCATTGCGATTTAAGAAACCTTTCAACGACTGAAAAAATATATCAATAGGCTGATACAATGCGAAATAAATGCAACCTAACATACTATAAATGTAAAATACAGAATATTAATTTTCTTCATAAGATATTAAATCCCTATTATTACATTAATCATTTATCGTCGATGTAATATATTCATATATATTTAATATATTCTGAGATGCCAAGCAGCATGATCAATATTAATGATGTTGCATATGATATATATTCTTAAATTTCTTCTAAAATTTATAAATTGCATATCATTTCATATTATGCACAAAAATTTTCTACCAAAATATTAATTTCAAATTTTAAACGACATTTAACATTTTATTCAAAAACAGAAAATTATTTCAATGTGAAATAATTTAATTGTAATCATTCCATACAAATATCATACTCTATAAATTTCACAATAGTTCTTCCACACGTTAAAAGACACTGTTGAAGGAACTCTTAGCCAATGCAGATTTTCATCTCCGGTCTGGACAGGTATTGGGAATCGCTCTACATTTTTGTATCAGAGAATCAAAGCCTCATAATAAATAGATGAATTCCTAATTATTTGTATCTTCCTTCGATTTAACAAGCAAATTCAAAGCAAAACAATTAACTATCTAAATGTTCCAATGTCTCTCAATATTAAAACAATTAACGATCTAAACGTTTCAATGTCTCTCAATATTAAAACAATTAACGATCTTAACGCATTAATGTCTCTCAATATTAAAACAATTAACGATCTTAACGCATTAATGTCTCTCAATATTAAAACTAAGTTCCTAAATATATATCTCACATACAGCTACTAAATATTCAGGAATCTATACATAATAAGGAGGAGGTAAAAAGGAAGGAATATAATCAGGAATAATATATATAAAAAGGAAGTTAGTATTAAAATCACACTAACTTATATACAGCACATTTGAAGTCCGACATACGAGTTCAAATTTTCAACACTGCTCTTAAAAATTCAGAAAAGACAACCTTCAATAATACTAATATTCAACAAAACAATACCTATAAAATAGCTTCATAATTCCAGAATTTTATATTTCCGAAATTTGCATTCTTTGGCATCTACATATTCAAATCGATATGATCACATGAAAAAATCAATTGAGAACTAAATACATAATATCTAAATTAGGAAACTGTTAAAGGGATGAACTGTATGTACTCTTCTTTTGTACTCTTCATCATTCAAAACAATAATGTATAAACATAATAATGATCGTAATAAATCATATCATGAATAAATTCGGTAATTATTCAATCGCAGGAATAATCAGAAAACTGAAATAGGCGGATCCTAGCAAAATTAAGCTATATCATTCAACTTTAAGGGTATTTAATCTCAATGGTATATTAATTCTCTCTCATCTTAATTGATCACGTCCTAATACAAATGATCCAAATCGATTCGCAACTAAGTTGTCACTCGTAACTTTACTCTCAGAACTATTAACTACCAAGCATTCCACGATATAATAAAAATTAAAGCTGGCATTAAAGAAATTTTAAAATTTTCCGAAGAAGAAACATCTACAAGGTGCTTTATCTCAGAATCGAAAGCTTCGAGTTATATCTATACAACTATCACATGGTAGGTATAAATGTTACACATGCAACCGTTTATTAAAATAGCTTCCCCTAAAAGAATTATTAAATGGTATTGTATATATTTACAATAAGACAGAATTACATAATAAACATGTCAAATAATCACAAGAAAGCAAAAGAAAGAGCTACAAAAGATGCAGCATTGAATTTCTTTTGTTTACTTTGCAAACACACACGATTCTACAACGCGACTCACCCGTTGTTACTTACTACACTCCAACGTGCGATGTGTCAAAACAACTAAAGGTAATCCATAAGCAGCATAGTAAGAAATCAACACAATATGTAGCAAAACAAAGAAGAATAAACCATGAGGAATAACGAAAAGATGATCACAAACACTAATTTTTAGATATCCATAAGGCTTGCGCAATAGTGCCGCCAAAATTTGAAGACACACGTACCGTTTGAAATGTTCTAGTATGCGGTCTTCGCGGATGGTATGAGGTAAATTTCCGATCCAGAGATACCGAGTCTCTCTAACCATCTTGCACCAACGTCCACATCAGGGAGACATTTCTTGGCTGCCACCATACAATCGCAACAAACATTATCCTCACGCTATGTTGTATTCGATTCCACACGTTACCACGCTAAACTCAATGCTTCGTATGACGTCATTTGAGTGATCAAGCCCTGATGCAGCGCGCTTTAGGGTTGCTAGAAGAGAATGAGCGAATCCGCCAAAAATGTAGCATTATCACGCCAAGATCTGCCAAAATTCTGAAATCTCAAATTCCAATCATGCCAACTATGCCAATCATGCTCGCCAAAGGTGTATCGGGAGCATTCCCCGATCAGCAAAGAAAGCTTTTCTGCTTCAGTATTATGAGAAATGATTCCTGATTATTTTTTCTTTCTATTTGGCATGATCTTTGAGCGGAAAATAAACATCTATTCTATTTACTGCTATCAAATTAATTTAATTAAACATGAAATCAACAGCGATACAAAATTATCAAGATCCTGCATTTAGATTATTCTACTCAAAATTCGCAAATATATTCTTTAAAATATTGCTGATGAATTATAATTTTGAATTATTCTTAATTGCTAAATTTATCTTAAACTTAAAAATAATGTTTGTAATCTGTAGTTGCTCAATAACGTTTTTATGATTTCTGGAACTAGAGCAAATGAATTAGTTAAAATTTAATTTCAATAAATAAGATAAAACATAAATGAATAATTGTAATTATTATTGCTTATGTATGCATAATCTTCCAGATGCTAGAACATAAAAAAGAATGACGCGATTGCCGATTGGTTATTTTAATAATCATCATGGACTAGTGATGTTCAACTAGAACTTTGAACCCAGATTTTAATAAAGATTATTGTGTAGAATAATATGGCTCTACTCGGTAAACAGAACTGAATCTCAATATCATCATGGGTCATAAAGTTAAGCAAGAAATATACTAGCGCAGATATCGTTCTCGTCACTTGATCGTAGTTCACAATTATAAAATACGACGTCAAAAACGCTACCTTATTAAAACCAATTAAAATGATAATTTGAAAAAAAATAAACCATAAAAAGCAACATTGATTTAGAATAGATTTAACTATGCTTGTATGGGAATAATTTACACAGTAACTGACTTTGTTTTCAACCGTTTGCACTTATTATTTACTAAAAATTTCTATTAAGCATCAAACAATTTATTTTTTTTAAAAAAAATTCCATATTTACAAATATTTATCTACCGTAAAGATCAAATATATATATATAATCGAATTAGAGAATCGAACTCAATAAAACTGAAAGTTAAATTTTTCTGGATTTTATTTATTTATTTTTTGATAAATTTCCCGAATGTGTACGAAATAGTGGAACATCATTCGCCAGTAAATCAGCACTAACTTTGACACATTCTTATTTGTGTGTTTCTTATTTGTTTTCTAATAAAAATTACATTATTTCTAACATTAAGAATGACTGTAATGTTTAGGTGCAAAATATCTAAAAAATAACCCAAAGAAATTTTAAATGAATATAATTACACGTTTAATTCAATCATATATAACATACTTATAATACTAAAATTTTCATTGAAGTAATTTAAATGAATAATACAAATAAATAGAATTTCTCACTAAATAATAGAGCTATATCTTCGTCTTGCAACAATTTTCCGATAACAAAACTCTCTAGCATTAATTTTATATTCTGACTTCGCTAACTCGTATCAAGTAGCGTATTTTATAATAATAGTCTCTTCTATCTGAATCAATCCTTTTTCTGATGGAGTAAAATGTAAAAGGCGATAAACACAATAAAATCAAAGCTCTCTGACGTATTGAATTATATTTTTACATTCATCGCATTCGCTTTTTTTGGGTGAAATTTAATTTGTTCAGAAAATGCTTTCTCATTTACGGCGGATGTCTTTAACAACAATGCCAGAAGTTAAAATGCCTTAATAACTAACCCGAGGGCGACGTCTTTTTTAGTTTAATTGGTGAGAGCGCAGCAAAAAGTGATCGGTAGGCTTTTCTTGGGACCTAATTCTGGAGATTTCGATACGACACCGGCACCCAAGGTCAACTATCATCCCTCTCCACGGGGTCGAAAACCCTGCAATGCCGAAGTGGTGGCCCAAGACTTAAATACTAGATGGCTGTATACCTTAGAACTACTGGCTGAATACACCCCCGACTCAAAACAATTGCCTCAATGTGTATAACCAAGACAATTGCTCATGAATTACAACTAGTGATATTCCGGCAACTGCGCTCTCTTTTCTACGAGACCCATTGCTCAATTAGAGACAGCCAATTCAACAAGGAGGAGAGGAATATCAATTACAATAATGGTGACCTTCTCTGCAGATATCGTGCAGAATGTTTTCTCATCGTATCATCACGATAATACAGTAGAGAGGGAATATGTGGCGATTTTCTTCAATAGCATCGCCAGAAGTTGAAATGCTTGATTAACTAGTCCGATTGGAACGTCCATTTTGGTCCAGTTGATAAAAGCGTGGCAAAAAGCTACGGGTCAACTTGTCTTCGGACCCAATGGACCAGGGTTCGAAACGTCGCCAACACCCCAAGGTCAACTTTCTCCCCTTAAAGCATCTAGTAGATGAACATTATCACTGAATAGTTATTTTTATGGTGAATAAAGCGTCATTTCTTGAAGACTGTCGAATAGGTCATATTTTTTAAGTATTTTTCAGCGAATGTCTTGTATTTCGAATCGTTACTCAACACTGCCCAGCTATTGCCAAAGAAAAGTGTTTTCCACCCACCCCCCAATTATCGAAAAATTGTGACACTTCGGGAATGTGTTTCATAGCATCATTTAATATTAAATTAAATGAATGTGCTGCCCAATGTGCATAACTGACATTTGGAGCATGCTTTTTTAAAAAGACTTCCAACCCTCCACAGACTCTACTCCCGACATTATATTTGCTCCATCGTAACCTTGTCACCTATATTCGGACTAAGTATTTCCATGTTCTTCAATTGTTCTTAAAATTTCAGTTTTAAGCCCTTTTGCAGTACAACCAGCCACTGATATAGACCACGAAAAAAACTGGAGGATTCTAATTTACTTAGGTACGTCATCATTTTCTGTTATCGAGATATATAAATAAACTACAGTAAGTTGATCAACTTTTGACAAATGTTACACTGAATCCACAATAATCACCAGAGAAATTGTGCTTTTTTTATTTTCTATTAAAACATTTTCCCTAATTCTGGTTTAAAAAAAATTAATAGTCTCATTTTGATTGGTGGAACGTAAATAATTTATTTCACCTTTGACTGAAAAAGAAGTTCTTTTAAAACAAGATCATGAGCAGATAATAAGTGTATAATTGGCAGTAAATTTTCAGATTTGGAATCATGCCTCTTAAAGGTAAATTGCACGACGCTACAGGCATTATAATTTCAATTCTACAAAGCAAAATTTTGGCAGAAAGCAAATATACTGTTAATTTCACTTTCAAAATTAAAAAAAAAAAAAGAAAGAAACATTTGCACTTCTTAGAAACCAATTATTATAAAATAGAGCCGAATTAATATGCTGATGTGAGTTTCACGGTCAGTTTACTTTCTTTTTTTTTTTATCACGTATTTTACTCTTTGCGTAAAATTGTTCTGAAGCACCACTAATCCCTGCAGATGAATAAGACTTTCTTTGACGATCTGCTTACAACCCAGCATCCATTTGGCCATGTATGCTAATGACACTGCCATAATAACCCAAAACATCTTCAATCGGAAAATTATGAACAGACTGCAGAAGTATATCTTTCGTCTACAACTCTGGATCAGAAAGTGAATGTGTCCAAAAGTGCCTGTCTCCTCTTTACGAAGAAACGGTGCATAGGGAATTTGTCCTCTGTCACCAGTTTTGACCAGCCCCTCCCTAGGGTTACTAAATACAAGTACCTAGGGTTAATCCAAAATTAACGTTCGCGCAACACATCCGAACTGTTTATCAAAAAGCAGTTGGAATGAGTAGGATTCTTACTGCCTTGATTTCTCGCAAAAGCAAGCTGGTGATCAGGCACAAGATTTTGCTCTATAAATCGATATTGAGGCCTATTATATTGTACGCATCCCCCCCATCTGGGCGACAGCTGCAACAACACATCTGAAACGACTGCACGTCTTTCAAAATATTCATCTTAGGAAGGTTGCAAATGCTCCTTGGTTTCTCCGAAATGAAGTCCTGCCTAAAGATCTAAAAATTGAACCCATGCTTGATTTTATTAAAAAGCAATCCATTAACTTTTTCAATAGGATTCCACAAATTCCCAATGAGTTACTCCAAAACATGCTGGCGTATTCTGTCGAAATACCATCATCAGCTAAAAGACCTAGAGCTGCTCTAGGTCACACATGCCAGCATTTCCCAGTTTTAAACAGTCTGAGAACACAACAGTAACTCATCGGGTTTTGAATCCTACGCGTTAACTGTAGGACTTCAATCTCATTAATCTTCTTCATAAACCAATGCTACGTTGTGCACTCTCGCGTTAGCTTGAGGTAACTATCTTATATTTTAATCTATAATAATAATTTCTAATCACATTTCGATATCAAAATTAGTCTAAATTCTTCCTCTAACATCTTCATTTCACTCGTTTCTGTCAAGAACTCGTGTCTTTATAAAGTATGGCATCGAGCACGTCAAATCTTTTATAATTAAATTTCAGTAAATTCTAAAACAGCCCCCTCTCTAAATTCCAGAAGTCTCAGGTAGAGAGAGAAACACGCTCCCTGATTCTTCAGCCCCCCCCCCCACAGCAACTATCGGTGACCGATTCACACACCGATTCCCGACCGTTTGCGTCCTGATTCTATTAAAATTTGATTGCAAATTAATAAATTCTGGAACTTCCATTGAATTAAAGATTTTTAAAATAGTAATTCTGACGAGAGGATGAAATTTATAACTTTAAATTAGGAACCTCGTAAATGTATGCCGTTGCCGTCTCTTACAACCCACAGAAGAGGCAACATGGCTTGTTTAAAATGATCGAATAACATAACCGTGGGCTGATGATTTTTATATCGGCCTTGTTTCAATATGAATAATGAAAGTTTAAAAACATCGCTTTGTTTCTGGATTCTTTGAAAATGATCCTTGAGGATTGAATGGGCTCGATTTGAAAATTATTTTTCAATATTTCGGATTTTATATGCTGTCACCAAAATTTCCTCTATCTGAGGATATATTTTTCGATTCGTCACATTTCACATAATCTTCTTTATGCGAACTAGTGAGGGAGAGGAGAGTTTAATGGTGTAAGAGCCAGATATAGCTATGCTGCACCAAACATGATGTAACCTGGACGTTTGAAAAAACAGAAAACATAAGAATCAGTTGACAAGAAGGAAGGTCGGAAATATAGAAGGATCGCTAAGATATTCTGTGGGTGTGTCACCCATGTTGATCAAAGTCAGTAAACCCCATAGGAAAGTAAAAGACCACAAGGGTGCCTCCGGGTCAAGATTCCTGTACAACCTAAAGAAGGCCTTCATGCTATCTTTATACATTTCTTCTAATTCTGGAGGACCTGATAAACTATGTGCTTCAGAAGAATAAAAAAAATCCATTAAAATTAAATTACTACATAATCTGAGCCATCAGCCAACCTATAAATAAAATTTTGAATCCCTTTTCAACTCATGACTAATTCTCATTGAAATATCGAATTTTCCATCGAACAATCTAATTCAGTCCAATTAGAATTTTGGTAACGAAAATCCAGAATTTTCGGCAGTTTCGTACATACCAGCGCTAATTTTTTTATCATGTATTTTAAGCATACGTATATATCTACACCCAAAAAGGCAAAGCAAAAAAAAAAAAAAAATGAAGAAGAAGAAGAGCCTGGCTATAAATACAAAATATATTGGCTTAGTATTGATAATAAACTTTCCTGGTTCCCTTATGTTTCATATATAAAGGAAAAAGAACCATCAGATTATCGGCTCACTTTTTTTATGTCGGAATTGTTACAATAATCACCATCTACATCGAATTTGTCCCTCGTTGATATTTTTTAATTTCCAAACTTAAAAAAAAA
>BMAW01053296.1:326007-351482 GCA_019974015.1 Nephila pilipes | reverse complement strand
CAAAAAATTTATGAGTAACTCCTTATTATTTGAGAAATTCATGCAGAAATAAAGTTTAAGTAATTGGGAAATAACTGTGGATCTTTTACAGTCAAATTTATTTATAAAGAAGCTCCTCTTCCCTCTGCGCCTACAAAAATTGTTCATTATAAATTTGTATAGTTCGCTTTTTTTTAGTTTTATTGCATTAATAGTTAGTTTTCGAATATATATGTATCATGTCATAATGCATTTACAAAAAAAAAAAATTCAGGACAGTAATGTAAAATATTTATCTTTTTGAAACTTTCATCTTGCTTTGTCTTTATCATTTTTGGGTTTCGTTTTGCATTAAAATATAAGAATATTTCTTTCCAAATGCAACGAACAACACTTTCTAAGTGAAAGAGAAAGCTCGCTAAGATTTTTAAATAAACTTTTTTGAATCCATGCCTGTTTCCAAAGAATAAGCAAATATGATTGGTGTAAATTAGAAATTGATAATTTTCACTTCATTATATAATTTTATTGATTGTTTATCAACGTCGCACGTAGAAGCAACACCAGGGTTTTTGGCGAACGACCTCGCAATTAACCTCGGACAAGTGAGCGTGATTTGCGCTGGCACCTCCCTCTCTTAACTTCTACACCCCGTCAATGGAAGGACTTGGAGCCTCAACAGATTTAATGTGCATCATCTCCACTACACTGAGGGTCTTCAGTGGCATCAAGACTCAAATCCACGATTCGACGGAAATAACCCCGCCGCGAACTCGTGACCGTGATTCGATATTAGACATTTCGAACGAGAATGGTAGTTTAAACAGTAACAGAAGGCAAGAAATATCCTTGCATTATTGGAGTTGATTTAATGCGAAATACTAGAATCTCACTGGTCTTCGATGCAAGAAATTTCATCTTGTTTGATGTAAATATAAAATGAAGCAAAGAAGAAGAAAAAAAACAAGCAAAGGAAATCGATAAATTAAAAGAATATACAGTGGACCCCAATATTGAGTATACATTTTCTTTTTCGACATTAAAATTATAAATAAGTAATATTGAATAATTATGTAAAATTAATAGACATCTAAGTGATAAAATAGATTTTAAGAAGCCCTCTAGACGTCCGAACAAGTATGAAATCTGTTTCATAAATTTATTACGTAATTTTTAAACAGAAAAGTTTGTTACTAGGGGAGAAAGTTATACATTAAAATTGTATTACATACCCATCCCTTTAAAAGTATGCTGCTGGAGGTGTGCAGGTCCCAACTACATCCTCTCGAAAAAAAGTGAAATGGAATTTAAGTGAATTTTACCATTCGAGCAAAACTCTTGGATTCTACCAGATACAACCAAATCTTTTTTACACGGTAGATACGTTCCTCAGAAAATCGAGCAAAAAAATTCGTGTAAAAAAAATGCAAGCGAGGTATGGTAAATTTGGGGATATGTTCAATAACTTTAAAATATCGTGTAAGAAAAAAAAAAAAAAAAGCTTTGAATATTTTCCCAAAAAACCATGCAGAAAAGTAATAATGAAATCCATATTATATATTTTTAAGAGAAAAACAATTTATTTTTTTTAAAAAAAATTAAAATTAGTGTACAGTGAAAATTCAATTTATAGGTACATACAACATAAAAAATTCAAATTGAAATTAGGAGTAAAACTGCTGACTAACAAATGTTCATCGATACTTGATAACAAGCGTGCATGTTTATTACGAACTGAATGAACAATGCTATCACCAGTAGATGTGTCAAATATGTCTAGCGCAACTGTAGGTTTTGATTCAAATGAAGAATTTCGTTCGTTATTAACGGCCTCTGTTTTTTTTTTTTTTTTTTGTTCGTTTGTTATTAAAGTCTATTATTAGCAGCTATTTTTTGGTTTCCCAAGCTGATTATATAATTCTTGATATCCTGCTACACAAGACTACGCTGGAATTTTAATGCACACTCTGTGTCAGGATCATGATTTAGAAAATGTTCCATGCATGCAGCAATTTTCAAACCCTCACGAATTAAATCAGCGATTAATAGCTGAACTTCCCATTCGACTTCGTCATTATCGACTTCTTTATTATCATATACTGTCATAAATTCTATCAAATCGTACTCATCCAAATGACTTACTAGCATCAATTCTTCGATGTCAGCCGTTTGCTAGTAGTTCGCCACCAATTGTATTTGAGAGAGTTCCAGCATATGATGAACTAAGTATTCAGTTATTCGAATTCTTCAAACATCACTAATTCTCCTTACTTAAATGTTGAAACCTAATAATGTGAGTCATAATAAACATAATTTTTTTATTCATGTTCCCGAGTACGCTTAAATGCAATTTTCCTTCACGAACGAAGATAGTTTAGTTATTTATTGGAAATGCATATGATAGTTTACCGTACGTTAAATAAGACGATGGATAGGATGTAACCGTATGAGGGATTCGTTGTATTCTTGAGTAACTTTCTCTAAAAGTTTTGTCCAAGGAATTTTCTAAGAAGTTTCATTCACCTTGAATTTTAAACACGTGAGGATAGACTGGTTCCCTTTTTCAATTATTCCGTTGGTTTGTGGATAATGGGTGGAAACTAATGTTTATTTGACACTATTATTGCGTAAGAATTTTTAAATCTAGATGATGTGAATGCAACGTTCCTATAATTTAATAAGATTTTTGGAACCTGAATGCTGAAAATTTGTTTTAAACTGTTAGTATAAGTTTCATATGTAACACTTTTAGATGAGATAGATCATATGTATCTTGATGTATGATCAATGATAATATGTTTTTGTATAACTGTAATAATTCAGCCCACATACGGTATCAACAGAGGCCATTTCGAAAGGTTCCTCTAACGGTGGCAATACTTATAAAAGTCCAAACCTTTATTCATGAGACTTTTATTTATTTTTCAACTTTTAACGCTCAACTTTTCTGACCCAGTGGTGAAGGGTTCGAAGCATTGCCAGCATCCAAAGTCAACTGTCCTCCCCCTTTACGGGATCGAAAACCGCCAAACGCCGAAGTGGCGTTCCTTGGCTTGAACACTAGATGACAGCACAGTCTATAACTACTGGTTGATTATGTCCCCGACGCAAAACTCTTGCCTCTATGTGTCCAACTAAGGAAACCGCACATAAATCATAAGTAATGATATAACGGCTACGACGCACGCGTCAAAGAGACCTGTCACTCAGTTAGAGGCAGTCCATTCAACAGAGAGGGGATGTATATCAACTGAAGTGTTGGCTAGAGAAGCAACCTTCTCTATAAATATAACTCAGAATGCTTTCTCTTCGTATCATCACGATAATTTTGGAGGGGTAGAATGTGGCGGCTTTCGTCAACAGCAACGAGAGAGCTTAAAACAACTTAATGGAATAAAACAGCCCGACTGGGATGTCTTTTTTAGCATGGTTGCTAAGAGCGCAGCAAAAAGCGATCAGTCAACTATACTTCGGACCAATAGATCAAGTTTGAAATGCCACCGACTGAAATCGAGTCTCTTCACCTCCATAGGGTAAAAAAAACCCATCTCAAACACAGAATTTCGATCCATATATCTGCATAAACTAAACATATACATACATATGTGTGTGTTTGAGTGAATAAATTTCCTTTTACGAGTATTACGTTGAATTGTTATATTACAACAGCTCATTTATGCTCTCAGACTATTTGCAAAGTGAATAAAAAAAAGAGTTTTTTTTTTTTTTTTAAATTAATTAATGATGTATTTTAGAATATATTATATTTTTAAATAAACATTAATTTAAAAAATTTAATTAACAAAAAAAAAAAAAAAAAAAAAGTGAGAAAATTATAAAGAGCGTTTAACAAAGAGAGAAATTTTTTTCTTCCTATGAATTTTTGTCATTCTAAAATGGCAAGTGACTGACAATAAAGTGAGAATACCACTACGATTCTTTTATGTCTCCAGTTTTGATGGCGAGGATTTAATCACAGCCCTTAAATATTCTACATAAAAAGTTTTTTTCCCCTTCAAATTATTTAATGTTTTGTCTTGAAAATCGACTCAAAGAATACGATTTTAGAACGTAATCAATTGAATTATTGACTTTTTTTAAATTGATATCACACTTAAAAGCAACATGAGACTTGTCAGCAACGAACCTCGTAATTTTGTAGCTCGATCAATTTACGACAACACCTGAGCTACCATCTACCTCACTGAACTTCCACACCACGCCAGTAGGAGGACTTGGAGTCTGAAGTTTTTTAATTCTGAAAGTCAGCCGATATGAAAATTACGCTGCAAAAATTACTCATTTATTCTTAATGATTACAAAAAATTTTGTCTCTGATAATTATTAAATATTTTAGATTTAATACTGTGTCAGTTGGTTGAGATTTCTAAGTGTTTTATGTTACTTAAACAAAACAAATGAAACAGTTCTGTGCAAGGTTTTGCAAAGAACAGATTTAGCCACCCAAGTTGCGCTTCTTTTATAATTTTTATTAAATTACTCAATTAATTATAAAAATTAAAGTAAACAATGAAATATCGAGAAATGGACAATAGTAAACGTTTCCGATATTAAAATTAAAGGAAAAAATAAATTATTAAATTGAATATATTTAAGCTACATGTAATTAAAATTGAAGCAAACGATAAAAAAATGAAAAGTGATTTGGTACGCCAAAAGTGGTCCCCCTCAAACAATCGCCCCTTCAGTGGCTAACAAAAAAAAAAAAAAAAAAAAAACCGGATTTTATGCCATATTATTTTCATAAAAACTATATGGCAAGGTTTTTTCTACCAAAAGTTTAAAATTGATAATCATAAAAACCCAACATAAATGGAAAATATTTTAAGATGGTTGTAAAACATTTAAGTAATAAAATATTACAAAACTTCGGAAACATTCAAATTTTATTACTTGATTTTGAACTGGAATTTAAAGCGTCCTAGTCTAGACAACGCCATCGAAGGCCTGAATCATAAGATACTTTGTTTCAAATAGTATTTCATGAAAATCGATTCAAGCTTTATTACATGTTTCCACAATTTTTTTTCTGTTAGATTTTTATAAATATGTAACATGTAACACTAATATACATATTGCAGTTTTTCTATTTATTATTTTCGATAAAAAAAAAAACATAAAGTGAAAAAAATGTGTAAATTTTTTTAAAAAAAAAAAAGGAAATCCGGGCAAGCTTTAAAGTACTATTTTGTGTTCACCAAAAATATCGATCAAAAAACCTTTTCTGCGTCCCGGAACTATTGCGCATGTCTGTGTAGGGTTAGTATATGATTACAGTAATCGATCTTGGGAACAGGTTCCATGTCGAGATACAGAATCGAAAACTTATCGCTTCAAAATAAGGTAAAATATTTTCGTAAGCGAAATTACGCCAAATGTGGCAACCTATCCATTCCAAATGCTGCCTCATTCACGCTATGTTGAATAGTTAGCCGACTTGGAGTAGGACCTGTGCGCAAATATACTGTAGCGCATTCATGTATTTCGGGGGATTATACCATGCTATTCTTGATGGAATTTCAACGATCTACTTTTTTACCGAATTAATCTGATCCTGTCCATCTTCTGTCGGAGAATTCAAACTTCTCTGGCTCATAAATCCTTAGAAAACTCGAATTAAACAAAGAAGGCCGTAAACGTTGAGAATCGGCAGTGTATATATACCAGCTTTGCTCTGTACATGTTCGTGCTATCGATTTTCGGGGTTCTGGAGAAATGGAACCCTGGATTTCTAGATCATTTAAAGCAGCTGAGAATAGTTTTTCGGAATATAAAACTATATTTTTTTTCAATACTTTTCTCTTTTAGTTGTGAAAAGCTTCTGAAACTGCAATCATACAGATTGCCGTTATGCTTTGATACTTTTCGAATGGTAATCAAATCCTTCTTACCTTGTTTACTTAAATCAAGGTAAATAATAAGATTAAAAATCAACTTTGCAAAATTTAAATGAAAAACAAAGATTTTAATCTGATTTGTGTTTAAGTAAAAATAGGTAGTTTTGTCGAAGAAATTTTTTTTCCGATATGATATACTATATAACCAAATGTGGCTGTTTTGTGCTGAAAGACGAAACGATTTTTTAAAAAGAAATCTAAGCTTTATTTGTTCGAAAAATTTTTATAAGAAGTTTATTTTTTCTTCCTTTCATTGAAACGGACTATATACCGAAACTTAAAAATAGTTCCAGTTTTCGCATTTGTAGTTTTGTAAATAGTTATGTTTCTTTTCCTGCTAGACAAAAGTTGGTAAATGATAAGGAAATAATTATTTTAAATCATTTCGAACGTCAATGCTGTTCTTATTTTATCCCTTTGTTAGCATTCGATTCCAAATCCCATTTTGAGCCGTCTACTATTTTCTCGTTATTATTGTTTTCTAATTATTTTCTAATAATTCAGTTTTCATGTATTACTGACATTAAGTAATAAAAAAGGTAATCCCATGCAATTGCAAATGTTTTTAGATGAAAAAGTAAAACGTCTAAAAAGGAAAGTGAGAAACTTAAATAAATTTGAAGAATTATACTAATGATCATGTATGACTTGATAATTAATGTTATTCTTTTTATTAAAATTCAAACATCTTTTCTGCATATTTTCATCAATTTTAAAAAGCACTGTAGTATGTATGATATTTATGTGAAAATTATGTAATAAAAAATTAACTGAATTAAATAGGATTAATTATATTGGTATGATATCTTTGAAAAAGCAATCCTCATACTCTTTGTAAAGCAAATGTAGATAATGGATTTTATTTCATATCTTAATGTTTATGAAATAAAACTTAATGCATCGAATTATTTCTCTCTACCCCCCCCTTTTTTTTTGTTATACGGAAAAAAATTATTATACAGAATCACCCACCATATATTGAACAATTTTTAGTTAGTTTTCCTCTAATCTGCATCATTTATGAAGCTTGGAATATTTTTATGACTTGGAAATTTATGAAGCTTGGAAATTTTTTATTACTAATTACATATTGCAACGATATTGATTGATTAAAAAAAAAAAAGTTCCATTCAAGATACTTGTAAAATCAAAGCATTTTTATTTGGCATCAAAATTATACAATTTTGGATTTAATTTTAAAGGAAAAAAATACAAATCTACCTGGCCTGTTCTAGTACATTGAAGCAAAGTATTTGATAATTGTATAGAAAAATAAGCCTTTCTTATTACCTCTTTGCAAATTTATTTTTCATTATATTTAGAAATGTATGCACAAATTTTGATGCTAAAATAACTATTGAGAATTTCAAATCATATATTTTTATAATTGTCTTAATTCTTATATAACTTTAATATTCATAATTCTTCTTATAACTTTCAATTAAAGTTTTTAAAATTTCTCTTCACTGGTATTTGCAATAGTATCAATTGTTTAAATTAAAATAAGTCACTAATTATTTATTACAAAATTCTATCTAAATATCCTTTTGGAATAAGTCAGAAGTCAAATGTATTTATTTTGGGTTTGATATAATCATAAACTCTCCTCTCCTAAGTTTTGTAGTCATTTATTTTGTTGTCTTAGATATGCTGATATTATTCCTTTCCCGAATGAAATAAAATGTAATAAAAAATGGTATTCTAAATGATAAAATGTCTTAAAAGAACTTGTGTATATTATGAATAAGTAATCAAAGTATTTAATGTTATTTAACTTAAACAAATTTTACTCTATTTTTGAACTTTTTCATAATTATATTACTGTATTTCACATTTATAACAAAAAAAAGTAACTTTCTTGACCTGATGGAATTTATGCACATACATATACATAAAAATGATCTTATAAGTACAGTAATCCCTCCACTTATGATAATTCGCTTTTACCGGCTTGAGTACCAGATTTCAGATGTCGCAGCAATGATTATGTAAAAGTACATAGGGTAATATTATAGAAACAAATGACTTTTATTACTCCATTGATGAAATTTGATTATTTTTTTATAAATGTGATTTAAAAATATTGTTGAAAACTCTTAGAAATTATTAAAATAACAAGAAAAGGAAGAATTTTTGTTTTAAAATCTCCAAAATGTTTGGAATAAAACTTTAAATTATGAATAAGTGTATTTCAATAAATATACATTTTCTTTATATATATAGATTTATTTTTGAAAATAGATTTTATTTATGAATGGTCCGAGTTCCACAAAAATTTATTAAAATTCAGGTTTTGACAATTATTTGTATATATTGGAAATTAAATTAACGTGTCAGTGTGTATTGAGTGTTAAATAGTTCATTGTTATTTGCAAATTATACATTTATGTTTTCTTCATGATGAAGACCAAATATTTATCTTAATGTTTTTCTCCAGAAATTAAATTTGTGAAATGTATTTCATTTATCTATCATTCATTAATCTGAGTTGAGAAGTTTTATATCATTTGTTTAATATTTATTTTTGTAATGAACTTTTCATAAAATACATTGAAGTTAAAATTCTTCTGCATTAATGTTTTGAATGTCATTAGCTTCTATATAAAAGAAAATAGTTGAAATTATATTTTTAAAAAACATTCTTTTTTTATGATGTTCATGTCTGAAGTCCAGAGTTTGATGATGGGTCATTTATGGAAAGTAGATAATTTTAACTAGAACTTAATTCAGATTGAGATTTTCAGATTATGAGATGTACATTTCCTGAGCTTTGTACCATTTTTTCATAGCTAGATGTAGATTTTTTTTTTTTTTTTGGTAATTTCTGTTATTTTCAAATGTATATTTATGGAATCCTTCATTATAGTTGATGATAAATAATTTTATCTAATTGATTATTCATATGTGGTAATCTTTATATTATGACTAATCTCATGTTATATTTATAAAAAACTGATAGCTTAAAATGTTTTGTTATAATTAATAATTTATGAAATTATGTGCATATATTATTTTAGGGTAATCTTTCTAGTTTTGAAAGGCACCATATAAATCTTTTTTTAGAACATTCTTGCTACTTGAATATCACTGTTTACTGGACTACTGATGTGTAATTAATCCCTTAAAAAAATTTTAAAATATTTTTTTATAGAGTACTTAATTTTTTTTAAAGACAAATTCTGCTTTCTTGAAATATTACACACAAATTTAAATTAGCTTTTGTCTTTGTTTGCTTTATATTAATTTAAAATTAAGAAACAATGATCCATAAGCAGTAAAGATTGCACAACTGTGATTGAACTCCTATAGTGAAGTGTTTGTACTTAACTTAAAAATATTAGATAATTTGTGACATTTGGATTATTAAATGTATGTTTAATAATCCAAATTTAAAGTTCTTTGTTCTTTTATGAAATAAAAGCTCTTAATATGGAATAATTTTTAGATCACAATATTTATAGAAATAACTCATTCAGATTTGAGAACTCAGTTTTATTTTATTCCAGTTTCATTTTCAAAGAAGTATTTAGGATTAGCCCACTACATGGATGTTATTTTGTCCATACATAATATTTCCATCCCACTTAAATAGAGCCATCTCACCTGAGGGGAGGGTCTGCCTCTTGGACCACCAATCAGGGTGCCCCAAATTAATGTAACTAAATTTTAGAATTAAATATTTTTCATTCTTAAATGTACTAAAATGTATATAAAAAACATTCATATACTCAATTTTACTGACTGTTTGATGTCCATGTCATTTGTGAAAGATAATTTATTAAATTAAAACTTATTTTGTCCTACCTGAGATCTTCCACTTGCACAGGAAAGGTTGGCAGCCTTGGTTTCTCTCAGAGGCTTAACTTCTGTAAGGCATCATAATCCGTAGGTACTATAGTGATGCTTTCCTTTTCCATGGGATTTACTGTCTTTAATAACCACGGGGTATGCTAGCGATCTATCTGAAATTTTGACGGTTCTTGTCAATAAATTTTCACTTCTCTCTCTCTCTCTCTCCCCCCCAATTTCTAACGTTTACATCAGTGTTTCGCAATATTGGCCTGCACACCAAAATTTTTAACGTCCTGTCTAAAATTATTAATATCTTTCGATTACTTTCCTCACTTATCAACCTGAATATTCAAACACATTGCATGTACATAAAAAAAAAGAGCATGTTAAATATACATCTTAATTTGAAGTAATAAAAATATTTTACATGTTGTCGATTCAGCAATTATTTCAACAAATCACACAGTTGCTCTGCTACCACATTCGAAGGAGTTCGGGTGTTGTACGTAATAATAAATAATTCGAGATAAAAACCAACGTTTTTATAAGGTGGCAAAATTTATTTAAAAAAAATTATTGAAATATTAGTTAAAACTTTGTAAAAACCTCGTATCTCTCTCGTCTTTAAGATCACTCTCTCTGCGTAGTTCAATATATCTTCCATAGATGGCGCCACGTAACTACACAAACTATGTTATGGCTCCCGTCAACACGTCACTACGAATTTCCTAACCTAATGTTAATCCTATGGAGTTACGTACTGAAAGTCTCACATCTAGAATATTTATTTTAACTGCATGGAATAAAGTGCGTTTTAATAAGTATTAAAAAATGAAGGCTTCTGTGGAGTTACTTTTTTTTCTGATTTTTGCAAGTATTTTAAAATTTTTATTAAAGATCAGAAAACTTGCATCCGGCTCACTAAATTGATCATAAAAATACTTTAAATAATCGGACAAAAAAGTAGTTCCACAGAATCCTTTCTTTTTTTATGCTCTTTCAATGCATATTTTTTTTTAAAAAAATTTAATTTATTTCGCTGCCTGTAATTTGTTGAGTCAGCAAAGTAAACAAGGAAAGAGGAGAAAGCAAAATTAAAAGTCCCTCATCAGTGTACAAGGATACATAGTAAAGACACATCCACGAAAGATTTCTGATCCTTTTGGGTGAGGTCGTCCGATTTCGAGGGATTTTGTAGTTTGTCTAGCTTTGCTATACAGACATCTATGTGGTATTTCATAGTGTTTAAAAAGTAAGCTTCATACACGATTTCTTAAAAAAAAAGTATTCCTCCGTTTTTTAGGCTATTTTTACTGAGTATATATAAAAAATACACTATAAATTACTTTATCAATTATTAAAATGAACAGTAGATATTTTTGATACGTTATTTAGAGGGAGGGAAAGAAGAAATTTGCTTTTTTTTTTAAAGTTTTGTTTTATAACTCAAGGAACATTGTTCCAATTTTTATGATACAATTGAATGCACATCTACATAAATTATGCGCGTGACCATTTATTACTATTTCTTCAAACTCCATTTGTAGAAATTAGATTAAAATATATCGAATTTATATGATAAAATGAAGAATGTAGAGAAAATTTTTATTGCATTAAAATTTTTCTGGTTCTTAGATATATGAACAATTATGGCTAATACGTTTCTCAAGAACGGAAACATTTTACTGCATTGAAACAGTGTATGGAGTAGCCGAATGGTTATGTTCGCCATTTTGTAGCTAGTGATGTTTTAGTCGAACCGAGGGTTCGAGGCCTATTTTCTTAGAACAGCCACCGTGTTTCAAATTTAAAAACAATGTTTCTTCAAAAAACAATGTCTTCTCAAGCTCTCATGTTTCTTCTAATTGCGACGCTAATAGTTAAATATTCAATCCTTACAAATTTTATTTTCAAATTTCCACTTCGAATTTGCTTTCCCCCTCTCTTTACAACTAATACAGAATGAAAATTATTAAATGGATATTATATGAATGAAGCTCTGCCAACAATTAGCCACCCAAGGGACTATTGTTTTCTATACCCTATAAATGTCGTACCTGACCACTTTTCAAAAATTAAATTTTTCTTTTCTTTTTTATGTCTGCTTTCATTAGTAACGAACTTAATTTTCTAAAATACATCATAATAAATTTTTCCTGAATTTTTAATTGGATTGAAATAAAATATATGCTGTACGTGTCTGATACCTGCTTTCACCACTAATGAACTCAATTTCCAAAAATATATCGTCATAAATTTTCCCCAATTTTTTTTATTGGATTGAAGTGAAACAAATATAAAAATTAAGTATTTTATTTACTTAAAATCATATGTAAACTGGAATCAAGGAAGGACTGAAAATAAATAACCTTATTTGGAATTTTAAACTGTGAGGCAGCCTTTTTTTTTCCCTCGAGAATTTCAAATTACATATTTTTAGTTTGGCTTTGTGGTCAAATGATTTTAATATTGACACACCAAGCCGACCAATCACAACTCTCATACAAACCAGGATATCTTCTCACTCTGAAAACACACACTAACATATAAGCAGCAACCCCATTGGTATACTGCTTTCACCCCCTCACCTTCACCTACCCTTTCTCCGAAAAGGGGGAAAAAAAAGGTTAAATCCAATACTTTAAAAACTCTCTTTCACTTAATTTTTTCATCCTTTTAAATTTTTAATCACTCTGATAAATTAATTTTACACTATAAAGCCATCCAAAATATCTTTTATGCAATTTTGGGCTGGAAAAAGCCAAAGTCAAGCATCCCAAACTGCTCTGATATGGAGATTTAGAGTCGTTGGCTCAGGAGCTCCAGTAAAGCCTGTCAACCTATTTTAATATTGATTTACTATTATTAACTACCAAAGGAGCTATTTTTTTTATGTGGGTCCACCTTGTTTGGCTAAATCTGTTATTTGCAAAACTTTGCATAGAACTTTTTAATTTTTATTGAATTGCCTTTTCACCTCTCTAAAATAAAAAAAAGGACGTTTCATGTAGATTGGTAAACGAGACTTCACCAAACTATACATACGAAGGAAAAATTGCATTTTTATGATGGTAGAAATGCTTATTGATATTTTATCATCCTCGTCTCTTCTTTTCCAGTTATTGATTTTTTTTAGTCTCAATGCCAAAACATAGATAAATAACTTAGATTCTTTAGAAATAATCCTAGCACGAAACAAACACTTGTTTTTATTGAGAGACTCTAATGAATTTCGTGTTAATTTCATATATATCTAAAATGTTATTCCCTTCTTGTAATTAAATATAGAGTACCCATAAGTGTAAATTTTTCCCCCAACCACATTATTTTACATAATTAAAAGTCAAGAATAATCGACAAATTTCTATTACGATCAGATTGTGTGCGCAAAGCCTCTTGATTGAGATAAATTTATAATTTAAGGTTGATTTAATTATTTTTTGAATATAAATGTAGATTTAAGATTATATGAAGTATCTCAGATCCTATGCTATATCCATCTTCCTATAAAGTTCGTAAAATTAGTTACTAAATTTTGTGTCTTATTTTTTTTTTCTATTAAATAACATTATATTTTTGGAAAAATATGATTTATTAAAACTTAGATTTTGACATTATTTGTTTTCATTAATGACGTACTAGAGTAACATGAACTTTCCAGCGACTGACTTCAGAAAAATTACCCAATGTTTGACACCTGAAACTGTACGTTCATTGTCCAATTTTTATAATTTCTTTGCCTTTAATTTGGGAATAAAATATAAATTTTGTATCTTCTAATACAAATACTTGACATGCATACATGTGATGTTAATGATACTGTAACGTGATTATCTGTACAAACTAAAATTATCATTACCTTAAATTTTTGTAAGCCTTTGTTATAGATCAGAGGTCTTCAACCTGTGTTCCGCGGAACCTAGGGTTCCTTGAAACTTTGACAGGGGTTCCGTAAGTGATCACTATTTTCTCAATCAAAGCACCAAAATCTTAGAAAATTTTTAATTTTTATACAAGCTTGAATTCTTAAATGCAGTTTGCTTGTAAAAAATAAGTATAAATAAATATTTTTTGGATGAAACAAAATCTTAAATTTCATAAAAGTCACGTGCTTCAAATACATTAATCGAGACAAATTAGGTAACATATTAGTCTCCATTCTTTGATTCAGTCGGTATTTCTCAAATTGATATATTGACCGGCATTCAATTAAAACTAAAATTTAGTCAAGTTCATATTTTGCATTTTTGGATTGACACTGGAGAAGTATATCCTGAAATTGCCAAAAGATTTGTGAAACATCTGTCATTTAATTCGACTTATGTATGTGAAAACGTTTTCTCTGAACGATGTGAAAACGTTTTTGTACGCTGCGACAAAAACAAAATGCAGAAACAGATTGGTTGCTAAACAAGACATTAGGTTGCAGATTTTATCAATTATTACAGGCGTTAAAATACTTTGAAATAATAATTCGATATAAAAACCAACGTTTTTAAAAACAACGTTTTTATATGGTGGCAAAGTTTATTTGAGAAAATTATTGAAATATTAGTTAAAACTGTTAGTTATTTTTAACTTTAAAATTTCCTTAAAAAGAGACATTTGTGAGAGTATTAAAAAATTCATAATACTCATAAAAGCAAAACATGCATTTGAATGTTTGTAAGTCATTCTATTAAAAAAAGAAAGGGAACCAGAATGCAGAAAAAATTATTGTGATAAGACACGGCGCCAAATATTGGAAACTTTCTTTCTTGCGAATGATTACTGACTAAAAGTCAGCAACCTTTACTATCTCGGAGATAGTATCTCCCCTTTGTGAGTACAAAAGGTTTACGATACCTCATGCGGTGTGGGGAGTGCCTGCTCCCAGAGGGGGAAAGAAATTTATTCCTCAATCCTAAAAGCGCCGAGAGGAAAGAATATTTTGACTTATTAAAATTATTGAAATATTAGTTAAAACTTCTCGCAAACGTCTAAATATTGCATTGTTAGGCGAGTACGAACGATTCCCAAAATTTCAAAGCTCTAGCTTGATGGGAAGTTGGTTAAATTAACGATCGAAAATTTGATGACACACACACACTCACACACACACCAAGTGAAATTCAGAAAAACGTTGTAATAATTCGATATAAAAACCAACGTTTTTAAAAGCAACGTTTTTATATGGTGGCAAAGTTTATTAGAGAAAATTATTGAAATATTAGTTAATACTGTTAGTTATTTTATCTTTAAAATTTACTTAAAAAGAGACATTTGTGAGCGTATTAAAAAATTCATAATATAAAATCAAAACATGCATTTGAAAGTTTGTAAGTCATTCTATTAAAAAAAAAATGGGAACCAGAATTCAGAAAAAATTATTGTGATAAGATATGGCGCCTAATATTGGAAACTTTCTTTCTTGCGAATGATTACTGACTAAAAGTCAGCAACCCTTACTATCTCGGAGATTGTAAAGGGGAGATAGTATCTCCCCTTTGTGAGTACAAAAGGTTTACGATAACCTCATGCGGTGGGGAGTGCCCGGTGCTCCCAGAGGGGGAAAGAAATTTTTCCCTGAATCCTAAAAGCGCCTAGAGGAAAGAATATTTTGACTTATTAAAATTATTGAAATATTAGTTAAAACTTGTCGCAAACGTATAAATATTGCATTGTTAGGCGAGTACGAACGATTCCCAAAATTTCAAAGCTCTAGCTTGATGGGAAGTTGATTAAATTAACGATCGAAAATTTGATGACACACACACACACACTCACACACACACACACACACCAAGTGAAATTCAGAAAAACGTTGTAAAAAATGGGAACCAGAATTCAGAAAAAATTATTGTGATAAGACATGGTGCCAAATATTGGAAACTTTCTTTCTTGCTCATGATTATTGACTAAAAGTCAGCAACCCTTACTATCTCGGAGATAGTAAAGGGGAGATAGTATCTCCCCTTTGTGAGTACAATGGTTTTACGAGGCCTCATGTGGTGTGGGGAGTGCCCGGTGTTCCCAGAGGGGGAAAGAAGTTTTTTCCTCAACCCTAAAAACGCCTAGAGGAAAGAATATTTCGACTTATTAAAATTATTGAAATATTAGTTAAAACTTGTCGCAAACGTCTAAATATTGCATTGTTAGGCGAGTAAGAACGATTCCCAAAATTTCAAAGCTCTAGCTTGTTGGGAAGTTGGTTAAATTAACGATCGAAAATTTGATGACACACACACACACACTCACACACACACCAAGTGAAATTCAGAAAAACGTTGTAAAATTCACCCTCTGGATCTTCACTTAACTGATGCAGTTCACTCTTCCTACGATAGATGGCGCCAGGTCTGCTGGCCTCTTCATTCGACCATATTTCTGATTCTATCCATCATATCTTCATGAAACTTTCTCAGAACATTCGCATATTACCTCTCCTTAGAATGAAATCTCCATTTCCCTGAAGAACGTTATATTTCTCCAGATTTGGCCTTGAAGAGCGTTCCGTGCTCTAGGCGCCCATTGAAACTTCAACGTCAACGTTGAGTGATACACGATGTGTATCTAACCAGCAAACCTACTGAAGAGCGCGGGTGTGCATCATTTCTCGCGATCGCTGCTGTCACTCTGTCTGCAGCAAACGATATATATTTTACCCAGAACATATTACTACTAAGAGACTGACAGCTGGGTGTCTTTTGATCACTGATAATTTAGCACTTGCATTCTGTTGTAGCTGTAGAACAGATTTGTAAATCAAATTTCGTACAAATACATCAATATTTAATTCAATAAAATATAATTTCCCTTATTCTTAATTTTTTTAATGGGGCTCGGTAGAATTTCTCCCTTCCCACGACTAGAGAAGTGAAAGTAGTAGTAGTTTTTAACATGAGAATTTGAACTGGCGTTAAAAGAGCCAAAATAAAAAAAAAAGGGAATAAATCGAATTCATCACATACACATAAGTTTTTATATGTGTGTGTGTGTGTAAATAATATTTGCAGGTTTTTAGCTTTAATAAAGTTTTATATTTTTAGTAGTTGTTCTGATATGTATTTTAATATGATTTGATATAGTTAAAATATGTGTCAAATTAACACTGATAATTATTTACATTCTTATGTGTAATGCGACACGCCGGAATAAAATGCGTTTCCAAAGTTGCCCGCGAAGTCTGGGGTTGGATTGGCCTGACCGAAACACTTGGTTTATTTAAGAAAAAGAGTATCTTTCATCTGGACAAACTCTATAAATGTTAATTGAAGAAATAAAAGAACGCGTATCTGAGATTTAAGACGTATCTCTGTAAATGCAATGAAAAAAGAATGAGCTTGTGAATTTTGAGTTTTATGGGCTCTCGTGTCATAAAATAAGTTTTGTCGTACATCACAGACAGACATTCGTTTTTTTTAAAATTATTATTTGTCTTGTATCTCAAATGCGCTTTCTTTTCTTTTTTTTTTTTAATAACCTTTGCAGTGTTTGTCCGGATTAAAGATAAACATGTATTTTCTTTTGAGTGCTCTTTGGCTAAATACGGCCTTTATACTTATAAAATCAGTCAACCACCAACCATTTCGCATTAGAGTGAAAATTCGTGTATTTTTTTAATGTTGCAAAAATTTAAAAATATTGTATTATAAACAGTGCCGGATTAAACCATATGCTAAGTAAGCAATGCTTAGGACATGATGTCGCAGGGGGCACCAAAATTACATTCCTTAATTTAAAAGTACCTCACAACTCCGTACGAGAGGGGGGAAATTTAAGGCACGGTCCAGTCAATGCCTCACATGGAATTTTGAAATCTGCGCGCAATTAAACACGTAGAAAATATTGCTTTCGAGGGACACAGGAAGACATATACTGAGGGTACCCTAACTCAATCACGTATTTCTTATAAAGCACTATCTTTTAGTCGAGACAAAAACTTTTTATAAAAAAAAAAAATATGATTATTTTTTTTTAATCTTAAAATTGATGATTTTTTTACGATGAAAAAAAATTGACTTAAGACAATCGTTAATTTTTTAGAAGAATGCTATTTTGTCTTGTCTGAAAAATAATGCTTTGTTCGTCGTAGTAATTCAGAACTGATTCAGACACTATTGACACGAGCAATTCATAAAAAGGTGCTCTCGAATTTTAAAATTCTAAATTTTGGATAATTGTTCTTCGACGAAAGATGATTTTTGATACCGCGTGGAGGAGAAGATAATTTTTTTGGCGTTGGGAGTGCCGGCGGTGTTTCGAACTCTGGTCCACTGGGTCTGAAGAAAAATTGACCGATCGCTTTTTCTACGCCTTTATCAATTAATTTAAAACTGCAGTCTTTGTCAGGTTAGTTATTCTGCGTTTTTGGATTGGTCATTTTCATCTTAACAACAAGACTGTTAAACAGCCGGGGTGAAAGCATCAAGTTAAACCAATCAAATTTTGGTGTGAAAATCTATTAAGGAAAGTTACACAAACATTTTGCATCTTTTCATTCAGTAACCCTCGCTCTTTCCCCATACCCTAAATTATCTATTTTTCACATGGAAGGCTTTGAAAAGTTTTTCTCTCCTTAGGGGCGCAACATCTTTAAAAACATTGAGAATCAATGGTACACATTATGTATATACCCCTCGCCCAAGATGGCCAGCGCACTTTTAACAATAAACTCAACTTTGTTATTGTTTTTGAACAAAAATATATCAGAAAAATTGTGATGGTGGTTGAGTCAATGCACTGAGGTATTTCCTTGGTAATGGAATATGATACGAAAGTCATACGGTAGAATGTTCTGTGGTGCTTTTAGTTATGCTTAAAAGAAGTTTAAATTTTTGTTCGGATGACTTAGCTTCAGGGGCCAACCAGATCTGTTTTACAACGTTATTAATAAATTGAATGTGGAGATGTGAAAATAGATGGAAAGTTCTAAAAAGAAAAGGACGGTAAATTTTCATTCCCGAATAAAATTATGATAATACCGGTAAAATTATGAGTCCAGATCAAAAGTTTCAATATAAACAATGTTGAATGAAATTAGTTGATTCATATACACTAGATCTCAGCGCTGACTTAGAAACCGAAATTCAACAGTTCCATTTACGTGTGATTCCTAAAGTAATATCCAGCGATTTAGCTCAAACAAGATCATCACAGTCACTCGCACACTGTTATACAAAATAATACATGATTTCAAAATAGAATAAGCATTTCCTAATATTGATTCAGCTCTGTGTATATTTCTGTGCATGAGGGTATCGATGGTGGAACCAGTTTTTTTTTTTTTTTTTTTTCAAATTCAATATAGCCGTGGTAGTCTAGTGGTCATGGATTCGGACTCGTGGTCGGTGGTTTTCATTGAGTCGCGGGTTCGAGTTTTGGCCACTAAAGACCCGCTGTGTAGCCGGGGCTGATGCACGTTAAATCTGTCGGGGCCCAAAGTCCCCCCATTGGTGTGGTGTGGAAATTAGGAGAGGGGGTGCCATCTCAGGTATTGTCCTCATCACTTAGCCCTCGCGTTACCTCTCAGTGCGACGTTAATAAAACCAAACCAATCAAAATTAAATATACTAAAAAATGAAAAACAGATCACTATGCGAACAGGAGTTTCGACGTTCTGTCAATACTGTTCTGTTGCGAAAGCTTATCCATATGAATGTGTTCTATAAAAAAGTCGCAAGTCGAATTTTAATAAAGTATGAATGATATATATCGGTTTTTATTACATTTAATACTTTTTTTTTCTTACATTCGAAGTAAATGATGCTCTTTTTGAAATAAATATGCGTTAAAAACATAAAATATGACAGAAGCAAATACTATTAAAAATTTTTAGACAGATTTTATAGACGGGAGCACTGTCTTAGCGTGTCGCTCTCTCTCTCTCTCTCTCGGCATCCGTGGAATAATCAATCACTTTGAATCGGTTTAACCAGGTGATTCATTTTAATACAACACATAAAATTTTACGAACACACCCCACATTACATACATAAAACATCCAAAACATATATAAAAGTTATGTCACTCTCTTCAAATGATTCCATAATCATTCGCAGTTACATCATCCTCTGGCAGTTAGATCATCTTCTGGTTCAGTGCTTCAGTACTCAAATTATGCCATTTTTTTCTTTGTCCACAGAATCTCTTAGCATCCAAATTCTTTACACTATACATAGGCAGGAATTGCTTCGGTTAGTAGTTACTTAAGTTCCTACCTTTGATAATTCTATAAATTATGTCCGGAAGAAAAATGTACTTTATTTTTTGTGTGTGATTTGGAGCGAAAGGACAAAATGCAGGTGCTAAAGTTGGTCATGGATTAAATTTTTGATTTGGAAGCAGATCGGATATTCAGTTTCCAAGGAAGCATTTTCGTTAATTACTTTGAATGTATTGTGAAGTGTTAAATAAATAAAAGGCAATGTTCGTATATGTGTGAGCCTTATAGACACAAAAAACTAATCAATCGATTTCGCTGAAAATTTCAGTTTGTTCTTATTTGACACAGAACAAATAATTTGTAAAATATGATGACACATATAATATTCATTTTAATTATAAGATATTCATTCAATATATTCATAAAGTATTCATTGATGGAATAAAAAAAATTTGAAACATAGGAAAAAAAAAACTGAAAAAGAAAAAAACAAATAATATTATAAATTCAATGCAGGATTATTCAAAATGATTTGTCCTATTTCAAAATTCTATATTTTCAAAAATAAACCACACAGAATGATACCTGATACACGAATACAAAGGAAAAGTGTGGAAGTATTATATTGTGAAATTTAAGTGAACTGCTGCTGTGAAATCAGTTATTTCACTGATGCTTTACAACTGTGACGTCATGGCTCGCATGTATTTTTTTTTGTTACTTATTCTGGGAAATATTATACTCTGTGCTTGATTGACGTCACTTCTCTTGCTAAAGCGGAAATTGATACGCTGCCCGCCCAGACAGTTTCGCAGACGAGACACTGTCCTTGGCGAGAGCAGAGGTCTGAAAGATGAATTCTGGTGTATTTGTATGAGTGTGATATGAAGTTGTCAATAAACGATTTTGGATTTAACCCGTTTCCGCCCAGCGTCATATTTATAGGACAGTTCATTTTCACCATTACAAATAAAGCTATTCAACATTTTGCCAATTCTTTTTCTACCCCCTGAAGAGTAATGGTTTCACCCTACTTACTTAAACCGGTTTGAACCGGATGGAAGCATTTTTCAGCAAGCTGCAGACACGTAAACTTCGCCATTTTCATGATTTTTTCTTGCTGAATTTCATTGTAATCATACGAAAAGATTTAAAAGGTAAGTTTAAATATTTTTTCTGAATTTATATTTCAGATATTCTATTAACAGATATCTTATAACGTTTTAAAATTATTTTTACTTTTATTAGTTTTAATTACAAATTTAAGCTACTGTCCTAAAAATAGGACGCTGGGCGGATTCGTTAAATTTTCTGATATTTAGTTTATTTCATAAGTGCTCAAGATGTCACGGAAAAAAGTTTTTAAAACTGCCGACGAAGCTGTAGAATATCTATTTTCGGAGGAATTAGAGACTGAAATGATTGTTTTGCCACCTGAAGTAGATGAATTAACAGATGAAGAAGGTTTTGATGACACTGAAACTCTTGAGCCATCTGTAAGAGACGTAATTTGTCCCATAATTTGTTAGTTGACCTAAGAAAGAGTGGATTTCGAGCAACAGAAGAAGTGACAGAATACAGCATTGTCCCCTTGAAATTGATTCTACTTTCAAAAAGACTAGCCGCGGTTCACATGATTTCAACTTTGATGTGAAAAATAAAATTACTGCTGTAAAATGGAATGATAACAAATGCGTTACACTTGCTACAAATTTTGACATAATTGAGCCACTAACATCTGTTTCAAGGCGTGAAAAGGGAAAAGCTGAAACAAAAATCAAATCGAACAGCCATGTCTCGTAAACAATTATAACAAAAACATGGGTGGTGTAGATTCTCATGATTGGCTTTTAGAGAAACATACCATTAGAAAACGTGGAAAAAAATGGTATTGGCCAATTATTATCCGAATTGTAGACATGGCTGTTGTAAATACCTGCGTTATTTACAACATGGTAAATGCCGAGAAAAGGAGTATCAAAGAAATAAGGAGACATATTGCAAAAGCCTACCTAAGAAAAGGCAACACAGTACAAAAACAAATCGGTATACCAAGTTATACAATTTCATCTCGAGTGAAGGAAACATACCATGTTAGACGTGTTGGAGTTGGCCATATAATTGGAAAAGAGAAAAACAAAGACGATGTCAAATGCAAAATTGTTCGGGAAAACCTCTTACATTTTGCATGAAATGTCATGTAACTCTATGTACAAAATGTTTTCCAAATTACCGTACATAGTGTGAATATGTTTAAACTTAATAAAAAATGTCAAATTTATTTGTGTTTCATTTTATTTTGCATTAAATATTAAAGTTTAATTGTTTGGGAACGGAAACGTAATCAAGTAATTAAAAACAAAGGAGAAGTACTAAGTGTTCAAAAACTTCCACATCCGCCCAGCGTCCTATTTATAGGACAGTAATTATCTCGGATCCTAAATTAATGGTGTATAGTTTAATTGCATATTATATTTAATTTAAGTGTTTAGAACATAATTTTAAAAGTTTTTAACAAAATTTCAATTTTAAATTAAGTTGGGAATGGAAACGGGTTAAAATGGATGCCTTGAAATATATTTACCACTACGCCACACAACGTATTTGGTAGGAATTTGCATGCGGAATTGACGTTATACGTGTAACTAAGGGAAGTTATGTTGAACATTTGTAAGAAAAACTACAATATATTTTCCTTTGAATTAATGAGTTACTTATCGTTCTGTGTTGTTTATTTATGAATATCCAGCATTTTGACATCGGATGATTCATTTGAGATAACCTTGTATTATCATCGCGCCCTAGTATTTTAATGGTATTTAGTTTCATTGCTGTTAAAATAAAGAATATGTGTCCCGAGACACTGAATACAAAAACTTAAGGCTCTCGTCTACTGGCCATTTTGATTTCGTAAACGTAACGTTAAACCTATGGGATTTCTACTACTGTCAGCATATTTTTACTATTTAATATATTTGAATGCAAAAAATTGCATAAAAAAAGCAAAAAAAAAAAAAAAAAAAAAAAAGTTTCTGCGGTATTACATTTTTCTTTAGATTCTTGAAAATATTTTTTCGCCTATTTTAATGATTCGCTCGTAAATTTTCCAATCTTTAAGAAATATTTTGAAACACTTTCAAGAATCTAAGGCAAAATGTAATTCCGCAGAGACCTTCATTTTTTTGCTCTTTCTGATGCATTTTTTTTTCATTCAAATAAATAAAATTTTGAGGAAGGTAGTAGAAACTCGATAGGAATAACATTACGTTCACGAAATCAAAATGGCCGGTAGATGGGAATCTTAAGGCACCCTTCGAGTGATCCCGAATGTAAAGATCGATGAAAACTCCCTCTACTGGGAGGGGCGTTACTTAGTGCGGACGAAGTACTCATACAATACTGGTCGTATGGAGCAGAAGTAAATAGTTCTCTTATAAAAGAGAAATTACAAGCTTTATTTTTCTTAATTTTCCTTATTTCACTTGAATTCAAATTAGGAACTTCTTAGATGCTTTAATTTTTTTCAATTTTGCTCTAATATTTTTAATTTTCTTATATTTATGTTTTGACAGCTCTCATAAAGTTTGAAAATGACGTCACAGGGTAATAAATATTTCCTCTTGACAGACTGAAGAGTGAAATTAATAAAAACTAAACAAAAAAAAATTATATTTCTATTAATATATATATACATTTTTCATTTACTTTTTTTACAAGATTTCATTTGGATTACTCTCATATTGAAAACAAAAGTTTTAAAATCATTACCTTAACTCAATTTTTGTTTTGAGCGAAACAATTATCCATAACAAGGGTATTCAATCTTTTACACTTTGGGAACTCTTTGAGCCGAAAATGCATTCTATTCTTTCATGCATTCTATTCTTTTTCCGAAAATGCATTTTATCAATAAATAAAATCAATATATTAAATTAAAATAAATTCCTAAAAAAGAAAAATTTTAATGACTTGGCTGTGATTGTTTTTTACAACGTTTTTCTGAATTTCACTTGGTGTGTGTGTGTGTGTCATCAAATTTTCGATCGTTAATTTAACCTAATTCCCATCAAGCTAGAGATTTGAAATTTTGGGAATCGTTCGTACTCCCCTAACAATGCAATATTTAGACGTTTGCGACAAGTTTTAACTAATATTTCAATAATTTTAATAAGTCAAAATATTCTTTCCTCTCGGCGCTTTTAGGATTGAGGAAAAAATTTCTTTCCCCCTCTAGGAGCACCGTGCACTCCCCACGCAGCATGCGGTATCGTAAACCTTTTGTACTCACAAAGGGGAGATAGTACTCCCCTTTACTATCTCCGAGATAGTAAGGGTTGCTGACTTTTAGTCAGTAATCATTCGCAAGAAAGAAAGTTTCCAATATTTGGCGCCGTGTCTTATCACAATAATTTTTTCTGAATTCTGGTTCCCATTCTTTTTTTAATAGAATGACTTACAAACTTTCAAATGCATGTTTTGATTTTATGAGTATTATGAATTTTTTAAAACTCTCACAAATGTCTCTTTTTAAGTGAATTTTAAAGTTAAAAATAACTAACAGTTTTAACTAATATTTCAATAATTTTCTCTAATAAACTTTGCCACCATATAAAAACGTTGTTTTTAAAAACGTTGGTTTTTATATCGAATTATTTACAACGTTTTTCTGAATTTCACTTGGTGTGTGTGTCATCAAATTTTCGATCGTTAATTTAACCAACTTCCCATCAAGCTAGAGCTTTGAAATTTTGGGAATCGTTCGTACTCGCCTAACAATGCAATATTTAGACGTTTGCGACAAGTTTTAACTAATATTTCAATATTTTTAATAAGTCAAAATATTCTTTCCTCTCATCGCTTTTAGGATCGAGGAATAAATTTTTTTCCCCCTCTGAGAGCAGGCACTCCCCACACCGCATGAGGTATCGTAAACCTTTTGTACTCGCAAAGGGGAGATACTATCTCCCCTTTACTATCTCCGAGATAGTAAAGGTTGCTGACTTTTAGTCAGTAATCATTCGCAAGAAAGAAAGTTTCCAATATTTGGCGCCGTGTCTTATCACAATAATTTTTTCTGCATTCTGGTTCCCATTCTTTTTTTAATAGAATGACTTACAAACATTCAAATGCATGTTTTGCTTTTATGAGTATTATGAATTTTTTAATACTCTCACAAATGTCTCTTTTTAAGTAAATTTTAAAGTTAAAAATAACTAACAGTTTTAACTAATATTTCAATAATTTTCTCAAATAAACTTTGCCACCACATAAAAACGTTGGTTTTTATATCGAATTATTATTTCAAAGTATTTTAACGCCTGGAATAATTGTATTTTAAAATCGTAAATTTTTTAAATAAAATATCCTAACGATTGAATCCCATATATGAAGTTCTTTATTATAAAATAAAATATCTCTTAAGTATTTTAACTTTCAAGCAAAATTGAAATCTCTAAGAGCATTTCGAAAGCAAAATCCCCTTTTGTGAAAAATGGATGTATTGACACTGAGAAGTTTAAATTTTAAAAACTAATTTTACTTCCAACATAAATTAAGGAATGTAATCTTTTTTATATCATTTTCAGCATTTAGGTATGTTAACTTCTCTACTTAAAGCCCACCTATAGAGGGCGTTCATTTGT
>BMAW01053296.1:285387-312372 GCA_019974015.1 Nephila pilipes | reverse complement strand
AAGGGAGAGTGTGATGTCACACGATCCCCTCAGACAGACTTATGACCAGATCTCCGGAGGAACTGTGTAAACAGTGGTAGTAGTAAGAAGAATAAATAAACGTTGTTGTTATACAACCCGATGTGTTTTGTCAAGGACAAGCCGTGAACTGAAATCCTGGGGTGATGAAGTAAGCATGGCCATTTATGCTTATGGTTCATATTGTAAACAGCCCTACCTTCCGTAGTCTTTGTTGCTTGTAAACGCTTGCTACAAAACATACCATACGTACGAACTTTGCTGCAACTTTGCCATACTTGCTTATAGCTAGCTGCTGAAATATAACAAAAAAGACGCCGTAGGCCCTTCAAGCACGCCGTAGCCGCCAGGTACTACCTTACGCCGTAGCCTGGCCTTGCTGCGTTACACTGCTTTAAAAGGCCGAAACAGCAAAGTAAAACGGTAAACAGTTAGAAAGGAGAGGATTGAAGAGAACGAGGTTAAACAGAGATAAGGAGATACAATTTGAGCTAGAAAAAATTAAAGATTAGAAAAATTAATGAGGTAAAACAATGAAGAAAACAAAAGAAAAAATCCAAGAGTACTATGAAGAAACAATTTCCGCAGCCTCAACAGAGGAGAAAAGTTTGAATCTAGATGAAAAGAATAGACGTGAGTTTACCGAAATTCAGAAGGAGAAACGAAAATTATCGAAGCTATAGGGTTACAGGATACAGTGGTATTAAAAGAAAAAGCAATGAAAATTGTTGATGAAGAACCTTCAGTCTCAACAGGAAGCATATGATTCTGAACCGAAGAATAAAGAACAGAAATTTTCACAAGATCAGGAACGTAATAAGAAAAGTTAACACCAAGCCATACGAGACAAATATCGTTAACAGAGGAAAAAGAAGAAGCGTTAATACTTTTCCTTGATGCTACCGAATGATAAAGAGTGCAACGGAAAAATACAGAAAATAAGAGAACGGAAAAGAGAACGATGTCAGAAGCATTCACACGTTTAGAAGGACAAAATTAACTAGAGCTCAAGCCAATGAAAATTTTAAAGGATACAGGAAAATATTCCATTGATGGAAAGAAGGAAGCAAGGTTCTTCAAAACAGACCCATACCAAATCCATTTAGTTGGGAAAAGCTAAAGTTTTACGTGAACAATTAAGCGGACAGAACAGAGAGGTGTAGTTTCCCCTCCGCAGAAAAAGATGCAATTTAAAATGAAGGGAGCGATTTCAACGCAAGGAAGAAAAAAACAATAAAGGAACCCTGTATTTCCCGTACCGTGAAAGAGTCGCAAGAAACATGTTTTGGAGACAAACCTGGTATTTAGAAAACGTTCGAACAGACAGGACTTTCAACAAAATAAAAGCCCAGATCTCCAGAGGCCCGACCACGGGATTTCAAAACCCCAACGCGTCATATCCCTGCTTTTGGGAGACGTTTCCTTCCTTCGTCTTGGGAAGAAGCCCGTCCCCAAATTTTTTTCCACCACCATGGGATGGCGGTCTTTAGTTGCCGCGACGATGGGTTCACGCTCACCAACGGCGTCGTGTCCTACGCTTCGAACCAGTGGTGCGTCAAGACCTTGACGAAATGTCTCACTTACATCGACATTGGTACGGTCTGTGTCACCGATGCCCGATCCAAGTTGCAATTTCGGGCCTTTCAAAATAACTTACCCATCCTGTCGCCTTGGAAGCGCCTCACCCTCGTGACGCTCAACCATGGGAAAGAGGAGCAGGGATCGTGTCCGTATTGCAATCGCAACGAATGTCATCGTTGGCTGGCGACGCAAGGCATGAGCACGCTCCTGCACTTTCCCATCCATCCCATTTATCACACGTGAGCAACGTTGGTGACGCAAGCTCCGCCCCATCCGGTCTGGGACAGTATAAAAGGACGAGCGGTTCGGGGCCTTTTCGTCAGTCGCTCTTTTGCTCTCAGACACAATGGATGCCTTCCCAGCTGCTCCTTCGTCGACCGTGCGGCCCGTCTGCGTTCCGGACAAGACCGATGCATTGGACCATGTGGTCCGGCAAGGGTTGGTGAAAGCCTTCATTACTTATCAGGAACCCAAAAACAATCGCATTTTTGTCTCGTTTTCATCCCCCACCTGGATTCAAAAGAAAACGTTGATGGACAATTTTAAAAGGACGATCCATGAGGCCCAAATCGAGAATCGCTTTGATCCCGATGCCATCCAGTGGGAGAAAATTTCTCAAGCCTTTATGAGAAATCCCGATCGAACTTTGAAAAACGCCGACAAGAGAATGGGCTTCCAATTCAACAACATGTTCATCGTTAAAAGTTTCTTTACGTTCGGACTGAGAAAGGTGGATCCCGGCACTATTCATTTGATTCAAACCACCAATGTTCCCGTGCTCATCTACGAGTTGCCCCCGTCCAGTCGGAGGAGTCAGGCCGAACCCAATTTGTATCGAAGAAGCTTTGAGCCGTATGATCAAATGCTCTATCACCGGACGGTCATGGAACCCCACATGAGTTATCCCATTCCGGCAGGAACGCAGTATATTCTAATGACCGTTCAAAAGACGGTCTTTGCGTTGGACGTGTTACCTGAAACCATCCTAACGACTCTACTGCAAAATGGCTTTCGCTTGGGAGATTTTCGGAAGGCGAAACATTACCACCAAAAAGCATACAAGCTGCCTCCTCCGACCCCGGCGCATACACCTGTCGAGGAAAGACCTGCTTCGGGGAAAAGAGCATTGGCCAAAAATTACTTGGAAGTGCCGAACCGATACAAGAAAATACGGATCGCTCCGGCCACGAGACGGATCCAGAGACCGCCAACCCCTGAACCGGCGACCTCTGTGTTTGTTCCTCCTCCAGTACCTGTGGTGGTAGCTCCTCCAGCACCTGTGTTTGTATCTCCTCCAGCACCTGTGTTTGTATCTCCTCCAGCACCTGTGGTGGTATCTCCTCCAGCACCTGTGATGGTATCTCCTCCGGCACCTATGACTGTCTCTCCTCCGGCACCTGTGGTGGTTTCTCCTCCTCCCCCAGAGACTCTTGCACCTGTGGCGGCCCCAGTTCTACCTGAGCCTACCCTGACCGACAATGAGACATACAATGAGTTGATGGATGCGGTGTTTGCCCCAGGTGATTTCTCCCAGCTTCAATTCTTTGATGAATACAGTGTGCCAGAAACGATTCCCACGCCTCCCGTCCACTCCGACGAGCCCCAGGTGCTTCACACCGTACCACCCATTTTCCAGGAGGAGGAATTACTATCTTTTCTGAATGGGTTTGAAACCAGCTTGGCATTGGAGTCAACCGACGGGCCATTGGATTTGACCATGCCGAAAGACAATGGACTGAAAAAATGTAAATCATTTCAAATTGGGTTCAAACCCATCGTACCCTTGGATCTAACATGTAAAAAGAATGTATGTGTGTAAATACTTGTAAATTTTTTGTAAATAAAAAAAATGATTTATATCTGAAACTTGTGTCATTTTTTTGTCCAAACAAACACCAATCTTGGAAAGAGGTTTTTTTCAAATCTCCTCACGACGCCCCTTTTCTGAAAGCCTTCCACTGTTTAGGTGTCCTTTTTCTTTGACAAAACAAGTCTTGAGACGATGGCTTCGCTCCAAAGTTTATTGGAAGAATGTCGGCATCGGACCACCATTGTCTTTGGCAATGTGGGTCGGTGGCCGGATCGCGTCACGTATTACGAAGCCGATTATCCTTACCTCGTTTTGTTTGAACCCAACTTTGGCATTCACATTCCCCGCCTCATTGGAAAAACGGTGGTCGTCTTTACGAGTCATTTGGATTTGACGTGGGATCCGGGTGTGGTCTTGCGCACGTTTCAACTCGGTCGTCCCCTGTCCCATCACGTCCAGGACGCGTTTCAACCCAAGCATCCGAATGCTTATGCCGTCGACGTGACGTCTTGTAGGACGTTGGCAGAGGCCTACGTTCGCTGGTTGACGTGGTTGGATGCGTGGGAAATGCATCGGGAGGACGCTCTTCCCTGGCGTATCGTGTGTCCCCCAAAATGGAAACGGACCTTGGAGACGCACGTGGAACGCTCCCATTGGCAGGCGTTGGCCCATAATCTACCAGATCAGTCGTTTGACGTCATCTTTCCGCTCCTCAAGAGTATATAAGGCGAGACACTCGCAGCAGCCACTCATTCTGATTTTTAACTCAGAGCTTTATACAATGCCTCGTGCAACTCTTTTTGCGCACGCCAATGTTTTTCAACATCGGGGAAAGACGATCCCCATTGAACTCTCTTTGGCCACGATCCCTGAGGATGATAGGGATCCCCAGGTGTGTGTGATCACGGTCGATCACAGTAACCTGCCCGTGACCTCCAAAGATTGGAGAACCAACCGGTATATCAATGAACTTTTACGCCTCCCTCGGCAGATCCCTGGCAGCGTGCCGGTGCAGCATCTCCCCTTCTATGTGAAGGGGAAATATGACTATCTCTCTCATGGAGAAGAGAGCCTCGTCGTGGTGAAAGGGGAAGATCAGAGAAAAATGTTTCGGGAATTGGGACTGTCCACAGTCTCCCTGGACACCTTGCCCAAATATAGGGAGTTGGACGATCCTACCTTGCCCGAATACCTACACGACGACGTACATGAGGAAGGTGACGTTTCCGAATGCACGATGGTCAAGAGTTACCGGTTCGCACGATATCTGAGTCGTTTGCAAACAATCATGTCTGAACTGGAACGAAAAAGTTTGGACAATTGAACTGTTTTAAAAAAAGTTATCACCGAAAAAAGGGGGACCGAGTCGACTGTTTTTGTCGACTCGGTCCCCTTTTTTTCAAACCACACAATACGCCAAGGTTGGAACAGATCCAATTCAAAACTTGTGATTTACGAGTGTGTTTACCGCAGAAAAGGTGATACATTTTCATAAGGTTGGAACAGATCTCATTCAAAACTTGTGATTTACGAGTGTGTTTACCGCAGAAAAGGTGATACATTTTCATAAGGTTGGACTTTTACGTTAGGATCATAACCATGGAAGCCCTTCCCCAGCCACAGGATGTTATGTTTCCTCAATCTGAACACTCCCTCTTAGCGACAGGATGCACTCTTCCTTCGCACTTCCGCTCCTGTCGGGTATAAATGGCGAGTCGCTCGCAGCAGCCACTCATTCTGATTTTTGACTCAAAAAACTTAACAATGCCTCGTCTAGCTTTCTTTGCCCACGCCAACGTGTTTCATCACCATGGAGAGCCGGTGCCCGTGGAAATTGCCTTGGCCACGATCCCGGACGATGGGTCCGAGCCCCAAGTGCGAGTGATTACGGTGGACCATTCGACCTTGCCGAGTTCCTCCAAAGATTGGCGGACCAACCACTGGATTGCGGAACGGATCCACCTGTCGCTGCAACACGTGCCTGGCAGCGTTCCAATCTCTTACCACAAGTTCAGTGTGCTACACCGGTACCGAGATCTGAAAAAAGATTCAGAAGGAGGGATCGTGGTCGTCAAAGGGGAGGATCAACGTAAAATGTTGGCCCCGTATGGTTTGCCTGTGATCAACCTGAATCACCTGCCCAAGTACAAGGAGATTTGGGATTCGAATGTCCCGCCCAATGTGCACGAGGAGGTGCACGTGAGAGGAGACGTGTCGGAATGCAGCATGGTGAAAGCATTCAAGTTTGCCCGCTATCTGCAACATTTCCGTTCTGACTACGAATATGCTGATTCGGACTCGGACTGGGACTCTGATTTGGACTATTGAACTTTTTGTTTGATATGGACAATTGAACTGTTTAAAAAAAAAGTTATCACCGAAAAAAGGGGGACCGAGTCGACTGTTTTTGTCGACTCGGTCCCCTTTTTTTCAAACCACACAATATGCCAAGGTTGGAACAGATTTCATTCAAAACTTGTGATTTACTGCAGAAACGGTGAAGAATTTTATCAAAAGGTTGGACTTTTACATTATGATGATAACCATGGAAGCCCTTCCCCAGCCACAGGATGTTATGTTTCCTCAACCCTGAACACTCCCTCCTAGCGACAGGATGCACTCTTCCTTCATACATCCGCTTCTGTCGGGTATAAAAGGCGAGTCGCTCGCAGCAAAAGACATTCTGATTTTTTTTTGACTCAGAGCTCTCTTTTGACATGTCTCGCATTGCCTTCTTTGCGCATGCCAACGTGTTCCTGTACTCTCGGCAACCCGTGCCGATTGAAATTGCCTTGGCCCGCATCCCTGAGGAGTATGACCGAGATCCCGAAGCGTACGTTTTGACCGTGGACCATTCCCACCGGCCGATGAATGCCAAGGACCGATACACTCACCGGTACATGCATCAGCACCTGCATCTGCCGCTGGACATCCCGAGAAGTGTGCCCTACGAATGGGTGTCGTTTAGCGTGCGGGGACTGTACAATTACCTGGACCAAGAAGAAGGAGGGGTGGTGCTGGTGAAAGGATCCGAACAAAAACATCTCTTTGCCTCGTTTGGATTGCCGGTCGTGTCGGTGGACCACCTGCCCAGATACAGAGACTTGTGGGGTACCGACGTACCCAGCTATGTGCACGACGACGTGCACGTGGAGGGAAACACCTCCGAGTGCTGCATGGCCAAAGTCTATCGATTCGCCCGATACATGCAGCAAGTGGAGCGATTGTACAAGGAAGTACAGCACAACCTGCTGCGCATGGAGTATTAAAAGAGACTGATAAAAACTTGGACTGAATAATGGACTGGAACCGAAAAAAGGGGGACCGAGTCGACTTGTGGTGTCGACTCGGTCCCCCTTTTTTTGGTAAAAAGAATGTGCCAAGATTGGAATGTAACTTTTTTCAAAACTTGTAAAAACCCATGAGATTGTATCCATAAAACTTTTGTTTCATTGACCTGGGTCGTGATTGGAATGTAACCTTTTCAAAACCCATGAGATTGTATAAGGTTTCTGTATCAATAAAATTTTTGTTTCTTTGACTTGTGTCGTGATGATTATTCAAACCACCCCTCGCGAGTAGAATACTCACTCACCCTTCTATGTGAAAAAAAAATTTTAAGCTTAAGACTGCACTGCACTGTAATAATTCTTTACCGTATTTGCGTAAAGGTGAGCTCAAAATAACGGTATTTTGCATCATTGAACCCCTTTTAAATAAACAAACGTGTTTGGGATACACATTGAAATCCCCCTCGTTTCATTTCAGGTCGTTTTCCGTTTCCAGTCATTTTTTGAAAGGGTCACGGTGCTCAACTATTTTTTCGACCGACTGTATTTCGTGTCCGTGAAAGTTTAAAAAAAAAAGAACTTCTTGCTTCTGTTTGTTTACAATCGCCTATAAGATGTATGCGCAGATATTCATTTTGCGTTTTTTTAATTTTTAATTTGGCAACAACGAAAATATCGAATAAAGATCCCTCTAGTGTCGCTTGATATAGGATAATGATTTTGAAACTCCTTTGACATCCCAGAGATTTCCGTAATTATTTCATCAAGAGGTATAATTTATCTCGAAAATGGTGAATTCTTGTAGTGCTCACGGATGTAAAAATAGAAACACGAAAGGAGGCAACTTAACGTTTCACCGGTAAATATCCAAAAAAATGCATCTGAATATATTCATAAATGTAATTAATTAAGGATGGTGTTCTTCACTCATATTTTTGATCATCAAGATGACATTCGCAGTTATATATGATGAGATAAATGCATTTCTTTTTTTTTGGTTTCATGAGAAGAGAAAATTTGACTGTGCGAAATTTATATTAAGTTGATTTGTTAAAAAAAAAAAATTGGACTTGCAAACATGAATTTTTATTTATTTGACCTTTAAGAGATTTTAAAAACGATGACCAGGAGAACCTTCGAGATTCATAACACAGAATTAAATATTTTCTTTTGTTCATTTTTTATTCTGTTATAATGCTGCTGTCAAAATCTAAGTTTTCCAACTTTCTGAATGAATCAGCTTTTGTATCAAAATTATTAATAAGTTAATTCATTTAATTATATCAACAGTTTTTTCATTGTAGCTTTTAAAATATTGGATATCTTTAATTTGACTGTAGAAATTATTAGCTTGTGTTACTAATATATTAATGCATTTTCAATCATGAACTTATTTCAAAATGATTTCATGCATGTGAAAATTTATAAATCCTTTGATTAGTTATGTTACTGAAATGCTTGCATTTCTCTGGATTTCTGCAATATATCACAAAGATTCTGATTAATTTTTCAGGATAAGACAAACATTTTTAAGCATCTATAAATCAAAATCATTACCTTTAATTAATTTTTTTTGTTTAACATTCTCCTGATGTAAAGTCTGGGTATATATAATTCAGTGTAATAAGTTATCTTGAATAGAAGGTTTTACAGCTTAAACACTGTGTTTGACTTGACTGAAAGGATGTTTTTTGGTCTCCCAAATAAAAAAAAGTTTGTTTTTAATGCATAATTTCTTGCCATTCATTTTAATATTCAAACCAATATAATTTTAAGAATGGGACTTGAAAACTATACTTATAATTTGATAAATGTTATTTATATAAGTGTATTTGCTTATGAAGAAGTATAATTTTTCTCATCTTGTATTTTATTGTTAAAGCAGCAAGCAAACCTTAATTTTATATGCTTTTTATATGTTAAATACTCTTTTTATTTGATTTGTTTGGATGGGTTGACTAGGAGCTCTTGTCTTAGTTATTAGAAAGATTTTACATTAGAAAATTTGCTTCTATATGAAAAAAATAAACCCATTATTTGTATTATGACTAACTAATTAGGTCTTGCTATTTCATATTTGTTAAATGCATGCTTGATAGTGCAGTTGATAGAGTTTTGGCCTCATTTTCCAGAAGACTCAAAGACTGTTGCGTAATGGGATTGGTAAAGATCAAATTTTTCAAAGCCATTGATTGGTAGTGAAGTATGAGAGTGATGTGGTATTGAAGTTTAGAGAGTGAAGTGTAATCTCAAGTATCGTGTGACTTAATCACTTGACAGTGGATCTGAATTATAAGATCCATTGCTTATATGTCATGTTGCTTCTTGTGAAACTTTTAAGTTTGGTTTATTAAAATCATTAAAAAAAACCTAGTTTAATTTGGGTGCCATGTCAGGTCTAGAAATATTATCTGTTGAGCCAGTTGCAGTATACATACAAAGATTGCTGGCATTTTGTATTTTTGGGTGATGAGACTTTTGATGCAATATTTAATGAATGTTGATTTTCATGTTACCATATATATTAAGTTAGCAACTAAAAAAAAAGGCACCTGGGTATATTTTTGATAAATGTATTTATTAAAAAACAAAAATACTAATTCATTCCTTAAGTTATTGATTTTTTTGTTGTTGAATTTCATTTGCTAAATTTTCAATTGAAGGTTGGTGTTTTGTATCCATCAAACACAATGAGGTGCTGCTAACTTCATCTGTCATTTTTAATATTATTTAACACTGATAATAAGGTCTTTCAAAAATATATAGAGTGGAAAATTGTTAGTTAAAACTATCTCTAGGTATTTCAGGGTGGTAAAAGTGACTAGTAATTGGTTCCAAGCATTCAAATTTTCTGTTTGTTTCTTTTCTTAATCCTCAAAGCAGTTTTTTCTTACAGATTTACAAGTTTAGATCTCGACAAACATTTGAACGTAGATGTCTTAAAATTCTGCAAGTTGCTCCTCTAAATCATTAATTTGCTTCTTTTGGAAACCATTTAATTCTAAATTATTCTAGGCTACTACATCCTAGTACTTAATTATTTTAATTGCCTGTTTCAGACTTTTCAGCTAATATATTATATTCACATAAGTTATTGTATTTTAAAAATTTTATGCCACAATTACATTAATTACATTGTAAAGAACACTGGAAATAAAAAAAATCAATCAACCAATCAAATCATTCAAACAAGTTCAACTATTTCTCCTTCAAAAAAAGAAGTTACCAAATTATTCAGGATTGAAAGGGTTTAAAAAGTCCCATGACCTCAGTATCATATACCTCTACACATGTAGTAATTTTGTTAAGTCCATGCATAAATATTAAAATGTTGTCCATGTTTGTTAATTCATAATATAAGAATGTTACTTGGCTTTAAAAAATATTCCAGAGCTTTGCTGTCATTTGTTTGCAATAATTTAAATATTATTTAATATTCTAATTACATTATAATAATGGTTTGTAAGAACAAAATTCTTAAAAGCTGAAGTACTTGTGATTTATTCCTTTTCTTTAAATTAATTGTTCATATGAATCTTCTAGAACAAATCCATTAAATAATAAAAATTCTGTACATGTACTGAGGGCAAAGAAGAATAGCACTAAAATAAAAACTAAATATAAAAGCAATTTACACAAACACATTAGAAACAAATGAAAAATGTCTTTAAAAATACTTTTACAAAATGAATATTTTCTGTAATTAGTCTTTTGTGAATTAATATTAAAAGTAAAATTTAATTTGGACATGTCATGCAAAGAACTTTACTTTCTCTTATGCAAATTAATTCATGCATCTTTGAAAAAATTTGATTTGTTGTGAAATGGAAATAGAAGAATATGACATAAATACACAGTAAAAATATCGATTGTTAGAATTATAGAATCTGTTTTACTTGCTTACTAATTTCTTGTTTGTAGATGGTAATACTTTTGATAATTTTAGAAAAGAATTATTTTTAAGAGTCTCTAGTTCTTTTTTTGTTATTTTTTGAAATGTTTTTTCTCCCCCAATTCTTCATGATCCAATATCGGTTAGACTAAATCCATCAGAATTGTCCCATCCCATACAAGTTACAATATGATCCCTGGAGGCCTTATTTCATTTACATTATAAAAACCTTATCAGAATGGTAGACAGATTCTTTTTTTTTTTTTTTTGAAAATATGTACATTTAAGAAAGGGTAAATTAAGTAGTTGAAAATATTTATAGTTTGTATTAAAAATTCAAAATTCTTTTGAATATTGTTTATCAATGAAATTAGTCATAGGTTGCAAAAAAGTTCTGAACTTTATTGAAAGGAGTAGCTAGAATTAAGGAAAATGGGTGGCTGCGGTATCCTAGTAGTCATGGTTTCAGCCTCATGCTGGCGGTTTTCGTTGAGTTGCGGACTCGAGCCTTGGCTACTAAAGACCCACCTTGTTGTTGGGACTGATGCACATTAAATCTGTCAGGGCCCAAAGTCCTCCTGTTGGTGTGGTATGGAAGTTAGGAGAGGGGGTGCCAGCTCAGGTGTCGTCCTCGTCACTTGACCGAGGTTCAACATTTTGAGGTCCGTCGCCAATAACCCTTGTGTTGCTTCTAGTGCAACTTTAATAAAACCAAACCAGAATTAAGCAAGAATTTTTATTTAACTTTGTAATAAGAATGAGAGCAGACCAAAAAGGGCATCCCTTCCCTTTTATTTCCAGAGATAATGGTTAACCCTTTGCCAGTGTTGCCCATGTACAATTCAGGCAACTCAAATGTGATACATTTGGATGTTAATATTATGTTACTTGTCTGTTATAGTGGCGCCCGTCAAATTACGATTACGCCAAGTCAAATGCCAAACTCGCGAAGCCTATCTTTTGATACAACCTACTTCATGATATTTCTTAGTTGCTTGGCGATTCATCATCGGGTGCCGCTTTTACAGACAAGTACCATTACTAGTGAATTTTATGGTAAGTACTGTAGCTAGAGTATCAACATTCAATCTTGATTTCTCTCTTATCTAGAAATTATTACCAATGGAAAAAAAATCATTGCCTCATTAGTTTCAGGGCAGCACAACGTAAATTCAGCAAGAATAACTAAATTTTCATATGGAATGTGTTTATTTTAAAATTGCTAAATAATCCCCCCATCTTTTATCAATTTCAACATATTGATTTTTCCATTGTTCTAATTTATCAGAATTTAAGTCTTCTAATTTCTTCAAACAGACAATTGTCATTGATTTTTAATATCAATGATTTATTTCAATAAAAACTCTACACAATTTTCAATATCTGTTCAATTTACTTGCGATCAAGTAAAAAAAACCACCATTAAAAACTTATTTCCTATGATATTTGTTTCGGACCAATCTTCGACATATTCGAAAGATGTTTGGTAAAAATTCTGCATTTCTTTGGTACACTTTTCTGTTATGCTTGAATAATTCCTCTCGGTTTGACAATTTTCTTATAATTATTAAAGGAATAATTTTTTTTTTCAAATTGTGGTTTATATTGAAGGATAATATCGTTCAAAATAAGACTCGCTTCTGTTGCTGAAATATGTTCACCTTCAATCTTTTGAATCGTTTTAGGGAATATAGATGCATGATTATGTACAAAATACATTAACATCTCCGATAATTCATAATTGAAAAAAGATTCCAGAATTTTTGGATGTGCCTAAACTTAAAACATGAACTGAGAGGCTCAAGTAATTGTAAAACACTCTGTACAGCAGGTGTAAGAGTGAGCCATCTAATTTTTGAATATCCTAAAAGCTTTTTGTAGTCATTATTTGTGTAAAAATTTAGTGTGGTATCTCTGAATAGAGGGATTAGCAGATTAGTTATAGAATATTGAAAAGGACGCTTTTTAAGGAAGGACAAAACTTACAAAGGAAGGACTGTCCTCCCTGAAGGAAGAGGATTGGTCTCCTTAGTGTTGATTTATTAATGTGCTCCAAAGCAGAGGATATTTTGAACAGATAGTAATAGATTATTCTCATTTCTCATTGTTATTTTTCATGAATTTTATATGAAAAAGTCCATTTTTTACAATGTTTGATTCTAACATTGATGAATATAATTTAACATCTTCATTCTTGGATACTCTTCGACATTTCTACTACTGAAAATATGAATATATGTGTAGTGATGAGAACCAAATTACGTTTTGTGTTCTGTTATAAAACTGACAAAAAAGAAAAAAAAAAAAAGATATGACTTGATACTCAAGTTTATGTATGTGGTAAAAAATGTGATATGGGCTTGCATGCAAATCCATGTTTTAGTTTGTATCATTCAGTAAAGGACTTGTGAAATCCATATATTCATTCTTATTGTTGTATTAAATTTAACATTAGTTTACTATATTTAGCTTCGAAATTACTATGCCATTTGATTTATTTGTTATAATTGAAATATTTTGAGTCAAACATTAAAGTAATCCATTATTTCCCCCCTTGTATATTAAACTATTAAAAAATAGCTTCTTTGGTCAAAATTTTGTTTCTTGTAAAGTAATTTTTTGACATTGATATAATGCACAAAATTAAGCAGAAATTTATTTTTATTTATTTATAAATTTCATGCTTTTGTCTGAAATAAATGCCACAGTTGAGGGGCTTTAAGGGTTGAGAAAATAGTAAATTGATTAAATGATATTGTTTTAGATTCTATTGTATTGATGAATTTCATTGGTTATGTGTTTTTTTGTATATTCATTAAAGCTATGCGAGGGAGTAAAATGTGGGTTCAGTCTCATATGTTGATTACTTATGACCAGTTTATTTAAAGCTCATTGGATTGTCTAATAATCTTGAAATTCTAATAATTTTGAGTTGCTTGGATTTTTAAAAAAACAAATTTAAATATTTTATAGATTTTTTTAATTTTTTTTTTTTTTTTTTTTCAGATTCCCTTTGAATAATAAACATCTCTTGAAGTTATGGCTGTATCAGATTAAGCGTGGCAATTGGGAGCCCTCCAAATACAGTGTAATTTGTTCTGAACATTTCACCAAAGATTCATTTATTGTCAAGGGTCAGAATAATAGACGAACTTTAAAAAGTGATGCATGCCCAACCATATTTTCAATTGCTAATTACACAGAGCCATTGAAAAAGAAAAAAGGTCCCAAAGAAAAGAATCCTTCTGATGTTGAAATGAGTGAAGATAAGAATGATGATAAATCTGCTGAGGAAGAACAGGATTCTTCATCAAAAGCTGATGGCTCTTCATCTGCAAATCTTGGAGATAATGTTGAAGAGGGCCCAGCATGAATTCTAAATGTATTTCATGAAAATTGCTATGCATTCCTATTATTACAGCTTTAAACACAGCATTTAATTTTTTTAAAAAAAAGAATTTATCATTCCATTTTAAATCATTATTGTTAAGTTTGTTTCAATATTTTAATATGCATTTTTAAGGCAACAGTTTTTAATGCCTTAAAAATATTTTTATTATTTTGTTTTGTTTGATTTTCGTATTATAACTTTGGTTACTGACAAAGTAATTATCTATTTCTATGAAAAGCATTTTAGTGCCTCATGTATTTCAAGTGAATGAAATTGAAGGTGGATATAATACATGATTTTTATATTTACATGTGCATAAAAAATTCTCTATTTTAGATTTGCATGCAGGTATAATTTTATACAAAATATTTTGTTATGTTTAACATTTCTTTTGTAATGTTAGTAATGACATTAAACAAATTTGTTCTCTAATTGTTAATGTTGATTAAATGTTATTTGTTGGACATTTATACAATAATTGTCATTTGTATTGCTTTATATTGCTATGAATTTTCTTATTTTGATCTTAAAGCATTGGGCCTTTACTTTACATTTCTCATGAGAACTAAGAATAATGTATAAAATTTCTGTTTTGGTCTTTTATATGTTATGTTTGTTCTAGACAGGCTTTGAAAGGATTCTTTTTTTATGCAAGTTGAATGTATTTGCTTCTAAAAGCCTCCTAATGATATGGTGTAGGTGTGGAAAGTTAGTGCTTGAGTAGATGTTAATCTTGTCAACTTACAAGATTTTTTTTTTCATTCCAAATCTGTAAAAGTGCTCAGTTTTGTTCAATATTGTGCAAGTGAAACTGATATGTGAAATATTTATTTTTCACATAGAAAATAATTTCTTCTTACAAACTATTAAAAAATACAAGTCATTATTTATTTATCAATACATAAATGGAAGAATTAGTAATAGTTGAGATGCAAAATGCAAGCAGGATGGGTTGTTTTTCAAAAAAGAACATTGACCATTTGATTATGGGTAACAAAACTAAGACTTAGACTTATATTGACTGTGTTAAGAACTTAGGATTGAGCAGAAATAGGTAGCTGAAAGCAACCATTACATAAATTATTTGAAATGATTTTCAGAATCTTGGATGAATTTATCAAATTTTTCTAGAGATTTTCTTGTAAATATGCTTGTTTTTAATAGTTAATTCTTAAGTATTCAATATGATTAATAAAGAAATTTTAATTTGATTTCATCAATGAAATAGATCATTACTTTGGAGATAACTGACAAATAGTGCTAGAATTTTTTAAATTTTTTTTGTTTCTGTATTTATTTTTGTTAGCTAATCATAGCAAATATAGAATTGAATTAGGAATATCCCTCCCTTTTCCCCCAAATATTTCTGTTTTAATGATTTTTAAGTTTAGAATGTAATTAAATATATGTAATTATACTATCAATTTCATTTTTTTTAGATAATTTGAATCTTGAAAGATATTAAATGCCAAGTGTACTTTTGTGACAGAGTGCTTATTTTGCATTTAATTTGTATATTATTCAATTAACAAATTATATGAAGTATCAAGTACAAAACAAGAAATGCCTTTTTTAAAAGAAATATAGATAAATTTTATAAAAAAAAAAGGACACACAATACTTTACTGAACTGTTTAAATACATGCATATAATATATATAAATATTTGAAAGTTATGAAATATAAAATTTAAAAATATTTTTTCCTTTGAAAGTGGTTTAATATAACTGCATGTTTTTATATTGAGAAAAAATCAAACAAAAAAGTTGTGTGTTGCACATATTTAATAATTATTAAATTCAAATATATCATGTTGTGAACCAGATGTTTATAAAGAATGTGCAAATTAAAAATGATTATTTGCAATATTGAATAATATTTAAGATATAGTTGATTTTCTCATATATTTATCAATGTGTATTGAATATTTTTGAAAAGAATTGTTATGGAGCAAATGTAACTTAATTATTAGAAAATAATTTCTTTTACATGATATGAAGTTTTAAAACCTACTGGAGATGGAAAGATCTCTAAAACGTTATGCTTGAAGAAACTTCATAAATGTATATTTAACAAAATGTGATGAGATTTTTTAAAATTTTTTAATGAGAATACTCATTTTTTTACAATTGAAATTTCATTAATTTATAAAATGAATTTTTTTTATTTTTATGTTTTTATTGTATTGTAAAATACTATCTTTTATAATTCTTTAAATAGGCAGTCCAAGATTAATACTTTTCTTTATGACCACTTTTAACTTCATGGTCTTATGAACAAAAACAATTTTTTCACTGTTTTTGCTCAAATTGTAGATTTGTATTCAAACATTTCTAATGTTCATTTTTAAATTAAAGTAGGATCAAAATATTTTTCTTAATATATTTTGAATTGGATTTTTTATGAAGCTGTATGTCATGGATCCTTGAGCTGCCTAATTTAAAGAAAATAATGCATAATTTTGTAAACCATTTATTGTAAAAAAAAAAAATAGTATGGATGGAAAAAATTGATTTTGTCAGTAAAATGAAATTTTTAGTTTCTTATTTTTGTTTACTTAAGTATTTTTCAATAGTTGCATACAACTGACAACTGTAAATAGTCTTTCCAACGAGTACTTTGTTTCTTTCATATGTATATAAATGTTTGTAGCTTTTAATGCACATTAGTTTTTTGAATTATATAGAATAGACTGTGATATTTAAAACTGCTTATGGTACAATGTTTTTTGTTTTACTTTGTTAGTTTTTTTTTTGTAAAAATATCTTAGCAGTAATTGCCAATTTTATGCATACATTATTCAGTGTTGCCATATGTAATGACTTTGAATCTGCTACTTATTTTTTCCAGTATTATATGTATTTCATGTGCAAGCATAAAAATAGCAGTGTATATAATTAGCTTAGGAAGAATATACAAAGCTGAAGTGATACCCTCTTAAGTGTTTAAAAGAAAGTTATCAATATGTAAATGTTATTTGTTTTGTTTTAGCTATTTAGATAGAAGCTTGGATTTTTTTTCCTAAAATAATTTTTATAATTGATGAAGAATTTTAAAAAGAAAAAGGGCATCTTATTCTTTTGTTAATTATATATTAATTTTAGCATTTAATTTATGCTTTCAAATGTTTATATCTTTTTACATTCAAATGTTTATTTCATTAATTTTAAAATGCATATTATAGGAAATTTATTGTTTCATCATTGATATTTTCATGTCATTTTTGTTTGTTTGCTTTTAATTTTTTGTGGCTTTTTTTCTATGCTTATTTTCCATTGTTATAAACTTTTTATTTTTTACAGGACAAGATTTTATCATATTTTGTAATTTTTGAGTGGATTACAAGAAAAATCATATGATTATACAAGGTTTGTGATGCATTTTATCGCATTTCATATATTTCTATTGGGGAAAAAATGTTTTGTTGCATTTTTTTTAAAAAACACTTATTTCCTATTTTGATAAGAAAGATTGTATCAATTTGAAACAATAAAAGTGTTTTAATTCTGAATTATTTAATGTTTTTCTTCAATTGATCTATGATTATTAAAAGATGTTTCACTGAAGTGTCTTAAAATAGATTAATTAAAGTAAACTTAACATTTATCAAAAATTTTTTTCTTCTGAACTACAGCTTTTGTTTTATGCTAAATATTCTAAATTATCTTACAATTTTAGGAATAAATTGATGTATATAATTTAACATGTTGCTGTTTGTACTAATGGTACCTATTAATAAGGTGGCAGTAGTATATTTTCACTAAGTATGTGAAAATATATTGTTTTAAATATTTATTTTAAGAATTTTATATCTTGCTAAATGGCATGTTAGACAAATTATCTGGTCTTAAATCAAAATTCTATAAAGTAGAGAAGTTAATGTCAATATAACATTTGAATTTTTTATTATAGGAATCTTTTTTTTTTCCCTCCTAATTTTTTGGTGATGACCTGTTTAATTTTAAGCATTTTAAATTTTTTTCGACTTATAGTATACAGTTTTTCCCCCCTTAAGTCTTTATGTTAGATCAAATGAACTTTAAAATGATAACTTTTGAAGTCTTGTTTTTGAAGAAGTCACAAAAAATAATTGTGATATTTATAAAATTTTTTACTTTTGTTTCTTTGTATTTGGATTGATTTTTTTAAGCTTTATAATTTTGTATTCCATATAATTTATTTTGCATATATATATATATATATATATAAAGCAATACATATATATATATATGTAATGAATGTGGTAGAATATCAAATGAATGTGGTAGAATTATTCATTTATTTTATGCATAGAACTTCCTAACGTTTTAAATATATTTTAAAATAATTCCCAAAACATGCAAACAATGGATTATTTACTTATCTTTGTTTATTTATGAATTGACGCAAAATAATAATAAAAATTATACTTTTTTTTTAATTAAAAAAAAATTCTAGTGCTTGTAGTTAATGTGTAAGTTTTTCTTAAACTTCGTTTGAACTTATTTTTTGTGTTAATGAATCTAGTTTCCTTTCTTTCATTGAAGGAATAAGTTTTTATTGTAAACAAATACTTAGTGGTTTAAATAAGCTTATTAATGATAAATATTATCCAAACTCTTATAGTGAAAATGAAGATTATGTTGTGATGTAGTTAAACTATTATTCTATTATTTTTTTTATGCGAGTGTTGAAATTTTGGAAGGATTGCACAATGTTGACTAATTATTCTCATGTTGGAAGGGCTTTAAAAAGGTTGAAATTTAACTACATTAATGTAAGAAGGATTTTTATTAATTAAAGGGGATCTTTTTTTAATACAGTTAAATTTGTGCTTGGTTATAAACTTATTATAATGAATAACTTTAATTCTGCAATGAAAGTATGTGTAAAAAGATAATAGCATTCCCTATGTATATATATTTAAAGGTAGTTCTTTCAGTATTTTATTTTGTAGTACTTTTTTTTTATATAAAAATTGCATTTAAGAGTTTGCTTTGTTTTAATAAGGTAATAAGAGAAAAGAAAAGCTGATCACTAAGGAAATTTTGTTTCAGAATATTCAATTAATTCAACAAAATCTCATTTTGGAAATATTTGAGATTCTTAATTTGTAATCAAATAATAATCTTTAAAGCTCCTAAAAATAGCTTGATAGCATTGTGAATCCAAATGTGTAACAAATAAAATTTTTATTGACATATTCCCTTAATCAGTCTACTTTTATGTCAAATCTTAACATACTGCTTATGTAAACTCGAACTCAAAAGAATTTTTCTCCTTGAAAATTGCTTGAACAGTAATATTGCATTCTGATGTCACTAACCAACAGAGAGTAGCACATTTTATTATACTTTTTTTTTTTTTTTAAATTTCTAAGCGAATTAATTATTTTTTTCTGGTATAAAAGTGTTCCATATTTTGTCTCCTATACTGTGATGCTAAATGGTTCAAAATTTTATATGCTTAAGATAAAAAATTGCATACTTAAAGGGTTGCTTAAATTTTATAGATGCCAGATTTATAAATTTTATAGAGGCCAGTTTGGTGTGTGTAAGCTACGTAAATTTTTGTTCAAATGGGAACCTTTTTTTATAATTTTTTTTGTTTGGAAATGCGTTCATTCTCTTTGAAATAAGTGATAATAGGTTTGATACATTTGAATGTAATTTAAACTTTCTTCTTATTTTTCACTCGTGTGGTGACCTTGTGTGAAAGAATAGCCCTAATGTAGCTCATGCATGTCATAAGAGGCAACTAAAATGGGTACTGGGTACCCTGCCCTTGGAGATTATATCAGGGACTTACCTTCTTTAGGCAAGTACGGGTATCATGACCCCGAGGTACCCTAGTGATCTTTTTCTTTTCTATGGGGTTTACTGTCTTTGGTAAACGCAGATGACGCTTCCCCTGGTTACCCTCGTGATCCTTCTCTATTTTCGACCCTCCTTCTTGTCTACCAAATTTATCTTTTTTTTTAAATTTCTCAACGCCTAGACCACAGTTAATTCTTGTTTGGCACAGCATAGTCATATCTGGCTCTTGTGCCATTAAACTTTCCATTCACTCACTCACTTTCCCTTGGGGATTATATCAGGCGCTTGCCTTCATTTGATAGGAATGGGTATCATGACCCCGAGGCATCCTAGTAATCTCTTTCTTTCCCAAGGTTTTTTGTGGTAAACATGGGTGACTCCAGGATATGCTAGCGAACCTTTTTTATTTTCGACCCTCCTCTTTACCTTTTTTGGCACAGCATGGCTACATCTGGCTCTTGCGCCATCAAACTTTACACTCACTTACTCTTCTTATTTTAATAATATACATAAATTATATTTTGACCGATGTGTCGACTGTTTTTTTTTTTTTTTTTTTGAATTTTATTTCTTGAAAATGCAGTAAGAAATGCTACCTCGTCTATTGAACCCGATATCGATTTGCTTGTTCAACAAAAGCAAATTCATCCATCTCATTAATTCAAACTTTTTCCATCTTTATGAAATTCAAATTAAAAAAATTATAATAAAAAGAAGTTAATTTATTTTAATAAAACTACATAGAGTTAATTTTTATTTCAATTTGTTGAAAAAATATTGTATGTGCGGACCAGCAAAAAAAAATTTTTTTTAGCAATGTGGCCCAGAATTTTTTTTTTTTTTTTTTTTTTCCAATGTGGCCCTCAAATGGTCATAGTTTAGACACCCATGCTCTAAGTAAAACAGCTGGAAGTATGAAAGTTAGCATATATATTTATAAAAGTTCTAATGCTGCATTATAAATTTTTTTGATATTTTGTCATTTTTAGAGTACCGTTTCCACATAAGTTTGCATGAATAAGTAATTCGAAAATGGTAAAAATATTTTTTGAAACAGCATTCAACTCATCCTTGTTTGATAATTTCTGTACAAAATAGAGGTGATAAATTTAAATCTTTATCAAAAGTTTAAATTACTACGCAAGAAAAAAAATTGCTTTTTAGTTATACTCCAATAACAGTACTTGAAAAAGGAAAACTAATTTTATTTATAACAAAATTAAAAGGTATAACTGAATGAAATGAGTGTTAGAAAATATAAAATACCATGCTCAGTTGAATGAGTGCTGAATTTTTTCGAACTGTTCAAAATTTAAAAACTTTAGAAAAAACATAAGTTTTAGAAAAAAAAATTAAAAACATGAGCTGTTATGCAGTAGTTTTATTTGTACCAATAATTCTAGAAAAATGACTAATATTACAGATGTCGTAAATTTTTCAAAACAAGTATTTTCCTCATTTGTATTCATTTGTGAAATGCTTGAAATTATTTTAAGTCTTTTTTTTTTTTTTTTTTTTTTGATATTCCACTCATTGATATACAAATGTTAAAACTTCCAGATAAACTGGAAAGATTAAAACAGAAACCAGCAATATCTACATTTTTTTCCTGTTTTTCTCTTCTAAAATCTTTAAAAAACAAATTTGATTAAGTTCAATTAAATTTTTAAACACAAGAAAAATACAACATTGAATATATAATACATAGTAAGAGGGATATTTTTGTGTGCGCTTTCGTTGCCTATTTTAATTCTAAAATTCTGCCGAGTGTGTTGCATTTCTTGACTTTATCATTATTAGAGAAGTTGCTTGCAAATAAAACATGCTACTTCTTTTTTAAAAGAAAAATTTTGAAAGCTACTACGAACTCTACTATGAAACACTATTATTTTTAGTTGTTAGAATATTGTATGAACAAACTCGCAATTTCTTTTCGTTGCAAACATTAGAGTTAAAACTCGTACGTCAGATAAAACGGCAATAAATCTTTTGTCTTCAACCATTCTAAGCTTGTCTACCTAGCGATCCTTCTCTATTTTCGACCTTCCTTTTTGTCAATCACTTTTATCTTTTTTTCAACTTCACGTCTAGACCACAGTTTAATCTTGTTTGGCGCAGCATGGCCATATCTGGCTCTTGCGCCAATAAACTTTACATTCACTCACTCTAAGCTTGTCTATTTGGATCTTTGAATGCGCAGTGAAATGTCTTAGTGGTAGCTTTTGAATAGTGCCTGTTGTAATCTCCTAAAGCAGAGGTCTTCAAACTGAGGTTCCCTGGAGCTTTGACAGGGGTTCCGTAAAAGATCACTAATTGCCAATCAAAGAGCCAAAATATTAGTCAATTTGCTTGTAAAAATAAGTGTAAATAAATATTTTATATATAAAATAAAATTGCGTGTTCAAATACATCAATCGAGACTCTTTAGGTCACATATTAGTCACCGTTCTTTGTTTAAGGCCAGGTGTATTCAAGACTTTGTGGAGCCCTTTGAACTTAGCGCGTTTTCTTCAATGCTTTTTCGAGATTTATAAGGCGACCAAACATTTTCGTATGTCCGTGAACTAGCCGAAAACATTTCAATTAGAGTATTCGTTTTAGATATATTTTTTCCAAATTCTCCCCCCCCCCCCTAAAGGTTTGACATCGTGGTAAATAATTGCAGAGGGTTGTGGCAACACAATGAACGTTGTCAGGAAATTTTCTGACTCGTTAGGGAACTTCGCTCTTTCCCTTAGGTGGTGAGGCATTTTCCATTGACACATTCGTTCAAAAGGATGAGAGTAAGAATTTCCTTAGCAAGTACGCGGGCATCATGACCCCGAGGCACCCTAGTGATATTTTCCCTTCTCATGGGGTTTACTGTCTTTGGTAAACATGAGTGCCGCGCCCCCGGGTTACCCTAGCGATCCTTCTCTATTTTCGACCCTCCTTGTCAACCAATTTGTCTTTTCTTCAATTTCTTCTCGTCTAGACCACAGTTAAATCTTGTTTGGCACAGCATAGCCATATCTGGCTGTTGCGTCAATAAACTTTACTTTCTCACTTGACCCTCTTGTCGATCAATCTTTTTTCATCGTTTTACCGTCTAGATCACAGATTTACCTTGCTTGGCGCAGTATGGCCACTTCCGGCTCTTGCGCCAATAAAACTTCACTGTCATCATCATCATCAAGAATTTCTTTAGTTGCCATCAATAAGGGCACTTGGTATCAGTAATTTAGTCAAGTTGACATTTTGCATTTTTGGATTGACATCAGAAGAGAATATCCTGAAATTGCCAAAAGAGATGTAAAGCATCTAATGTCATTTGCTTTAACCTATGTATGAGAAAAATCTTTCTCTTTGTATGCTGCGACAAAAACAAAATACAGAAATAGACTGGGTGCTGAAGATGAATTAGGTTGTAGATTTCAACTATTATTCCATATGTAAAAATAATTTGTAATGAAAAACAATCACATTCCAAGTGATGAATTTTTTTTATTTTATTAATTTGTTATAATTTAAAATATTGTTGCTATTGTTAGAATATACTTCAGAAAAAATCTCATTAGTTATCTTATCATTCATTATCTTATTAAGATGTTTGTTTTGCGATGAAATAAAAATGCAACAATAATTTTGAAAATTTGAGTAGGATTAAAGCTTTGATATCCTTTTTTTTTTTTTTTTTTTTTTTTTTTGCTCTTTGATCAAGGGGTTCTTTCAAGAAAAAGGTAAGTTCAATGGGTTCTCAAAAAGTGTAAAAGGTTGTTCTAAAGAAAACCCTAAAATAGATCAAGGGGGAAACGAGATAAATGTTTTCAGGGACTCTTATTCTTTTGCGAATGTCGCATTCATTCACGATTACCATATGATCATTTACGTTAGGCGTGTCTACAATTCCTTTCGTACAAAGTCATCGTGGATTTCCACCTTGTACCTTCATGGAACTTAATTTTTTAAATTTTTTTTTTGGGAAAAAAGTTTTTTTTTTTTTTTTTTTGTCAGTGTGTGTTTCAGTCGCTTCTTGCGAGAGAAACTTTTCAAAGTTGATTAACACATCGATCAATAACTCCCGAGACTAACCCAGAGATGGCGCTCGTAGTAAACCAGTAACCAGGTCTTTCTAGAGTACTAATCTTTGCTTGAAACGTGTCAAAATTTTAAGTCGATCGGACCAGGAAAAAGGTTTTTTGAAGTGAAGTGAAAAAGGTTTTTTCCAAGTGGGTGCCGCGATTGCTTTCGATGGAACAAAAACAGCAACGAGTCGATGATTCAGAAAGCTGTTTATCGCTATTTACTCGCAACAAAAAAGATTTCTTGCGGGAAAAAAAAAAGATTTGGAAAAGCGTTGGAACGATTGTATCACCCTAAAAGGTGATTAACAAAAGGTGTTATGTTGATGAATAAAAAAAAATTTTGCAAAAAAAATGTTTTCAATGTTAGACTCGGGAGTTATTGATCGATGTGTTAAAAGCTATCTTTGATCACCAATGAATCAAGTAAAACGGTTCGGCAGTTCTTTTCATTGAAAATGTAGGAGCTAAAATGATTAATTTTAATGAAGCTCTAAAAAATTTCAGAAGTTAAAGTTTTAACTATTTTTTAGTGACTGAAAAGATAAAACATCAAAAATGGCAGATTAATGAACTTTTATTTTATATGTATATCTGTTAGATGTAAGCCGTTTTTTCCTTAGTTTTAAATGTTTTTGTTTTCCAAATCACTTTAACTATTTAATTTTATTAAATAAATGTTTATTATATATTTGTGATGGCATTTTTATGGAGATAATTCTAATAAGAGGACATCAGGGAGGTTTCCACCAGATCATCAAAAGCTTAAAATTCTCCTCTAATATTATTACTCTACTTTATAAGAGAAATGTTACTTTAAGAACTGAGTTGATAATCAAATTTTCTTTCATTATAATTATTATTTCTATTTTCTTTTATCATTCAAAATTCTGAGTATTACCTTTAGGATTTAAGCAATATTTTTCTAACTAACACAACAGAAACATGCCGAAGTTATTGAAATTATGTATGGAAAACAAACAATTAAATTCATCACGAATAATTTATTTAAAAGAAAATATATGTTTATCAATTATTTCATTCATGTAGTGGAAGAAAATGTAAGAATATTTTTAAAAAGAGTGCATATATTTTTTCAAGTATAATTCGATTAGAAGCAATTACTGATGCATTAGTAATACAGCTGTCAACAAACGCAGCTGGTTTTTTAAGAAAATTATATTTTTTGACATGAAGACATTATATGCTTATAAAGAATTTTTGAACTTACATATATTTTACGTACATTTGCTCTTCAGTAATATATAATGTATGTGTTACTTCACAAATACATGAATCTCGGAGAATCAAACAATGTTAAAACAGTTCATCATTGATTTGGTAGCCACAATAGCTTATTGATCATGGCCGCGGTTCAGGAGTTTTCGTCGAGTTAGGGGTTCGAGCCGTGAAGCCACTAAAGACCTGCTGTGTATCAGGCGTTGATACACGTTAAATCTTTCGAGGTTCAAAGTCCTCCCATTGGTATGATATGGAAGTTAGGGGAGGAAGGTGCCAGCACAGTTATCATCCTCGTCATTTGACCGAGGTTTAAAATACAAAGTCTGTCGCGAAAAGTCCTTGTATTGCTTCTAAAGGGCCGCGGTAGCCTAGTGGTCAAGGTCGTGGACTAGCGACCGGTGGTTTTCGTTCAGTCGCGGGTTCGATCCTTGGCCGCCAAAGACCCGCCGTGTAGCCAGGGCTGATGCACGTTAAATCTGTTCGGGGCCCAAAGTCCTCCCGTTGGCGTGGTATGGATGTTAGGAGAGGGGAGGTGTCCTCGTCACTTGACCGTGGTTCAAAATTACGAGGTCCGTCGCCAATAGCCCTCGTGTTGCTTCTAGTGCGACGTTAATAAAAACTAAACTAAAACTAAGTATTGCTTCTAATGCGACGTAAAAAAGACCAATCAATCAAGCATAGCTGATTTGAGAAAATCGGAATTTTATTGAAAATCTGTCACATTGATAAATACACAACATTTTTTTTCTTGTCTTTTCAATTGATCTTAATTATAAAGAATAATATTTATCTAAATTTTCGAAAGGGTCATGATATATATTTCTTGAAGAACTTGAAGCTTTCTTTCAAAATAAGCATTTCAATATCTCTTTATATGATTACATGGATAAATTTATAACGTTTGCCAATTTTCAATGTGTATACTAAAGATTATGAAATTGAAATATGTGATCATGCTATTTACATTTAAATATGTTTTTGAATATTTGATCTTTAATAAAACCGAAACATGCATTTATTTTGTTGATGCAGTGTTTTATAATATGTTCAGAGTAATAGTGTCGATCAACGCCTTAAAATATTATAAAAGAAATATTGCTGGAATAGTTAAAAATTTCCCTCACAATTACACCTATAAATATTCATGTAATAAACGTATTTTTTGCATATCATAGTTTGTCATATTCATAAATAATTAAACTGAATAAAAATTAACACGATACTGAAAAAAAAATTATTTTTTCCTCTGCTAATTTATTTCTGTTATTAGTTCAAAAATCATTTATAATATATATATTTTTAGCAGGATATATTAAACATAATTTTAATGAATTGAATGTTTTCTTTCATTGCTATTGTTTATTAATTTATTCCGACTTTTAGATGCTAAAACTTATTTACACTTACGAAATAATCAGTGAAGAGTTTTTGAGCATATAAATAGAAAATTCATAATATCTATGCATTAAGTTATGAAACGGTATGTAATATAATTCGATAATCATATCATGTAACAGTTACTGTAGTCACTGCCTACTATAAATATTGCAAAGAAAAATAATTATAATAGATTTTCCCCGATTATATTGCATACGAATATAATAATTTACAGCACAAAAATTTTAATTATGGTACTGAGAATCATACAAGGAAATTATAGAAAAGAGCATGTCTTCTATTTTCGGAACATATTTCCGAAAAATTCTTGAATTGAAAACAAATAATCGCTAAGCGGTTTTCTGTGAAAACTTCCCCTAAAAAAGGGCGATTAGGGACTTTCTGAACTGTAAAAATCCCCAATGCTCAGCAGGTGACCAACACTCTATCTGGTCCTTTTGTCAGACGACACTTAGAACTGACGATCATTAACAGGAAAGCGGGTAAGCAAAGCAATAAAATCTCCCGT